>CM060863.1:15868775-15960136 GCA_030737845.1 Acorus calamus | reverse complement strand
AGGGTTTGTGTGATCGCCACCTGTTTTTTCTAAAAGCAGGAAAAGGGTCGGGTTGGATTTGATCACCTATGTGGGGAGTTTGTGGGGTCTCCGCTCTGAGACACGGATATACCGTACACAGAGGTGAAAAACAGATAATCCTATTCTGCTTCCAGGGCTTGACTAAAGGAGTCTTGGGACATAGGGGTGCAAATGGGGTGTGTATAGGGGGCGGCTAGTGAGATCAAGCAGTCTGGTCAGGGGCGGCTAATAGGGTTTAGCCGTCTGGGGCCTGGTCTGGTTTGGGCAGAACTTCGGTAGGAAATGAGTTTGGTTTTAGACAGAGGCTAAGCTAGGTTTAGCCCGGGTTTCTGGAGGGTGGAATGAGAAATTATTTTATGTAGGGAAATGGTTATTTCTCTCGCAAAAGGGGGCTCTCTCTCTCTCTCTCTCTTGGAATTTCTAGTGGGGAATGTGAATTGTGGGTTGTGGATTGTTGATGTGAATTGATGATTTTTTTGGATTGTGGATGGATGTTAAAGGCTTGGGACCTCCTCTATTTATAGTAAAAGAGAGGCAGGGGAATGTCCAGGGGGTAATAGAGTGGCTTGGCTAATAGTGTGTGTGATTAGACCCCTCATTAATTCTCTGGTTCTTCTGTCAGGAGCAGGTGAAGGGCGGCTTGTGCTAACTAGCCGCCCAGGATGGGGCAGCTACTTCCTGGTAGCCGCCCTTATCATAACCTGCCAAACGTCCCATCTCTGACAGGCGGTGGCTTGGGTCGGTTACTTGGGTTGATCCGGCCAAGATAGGACGGCTAAAGATCATCACCCTCCGTAATGATCAGCATTTAATACTACTTTATGTCCCATCCAGGGGACTGGTCCAAAGTCGGCCAGGGGGGCGGCTAGTGCTAACTAGCCGCCTTGTATGGGGCGGCTAGTTAGATCTAGCCGCCCCTAGCCAGGGACTTGGGGTTTTTTTGGGGTTTAGAGTTTCTGGTTTTCATAGGTGGGGTTCTGGTTTGGGTCCAGGGTTTGGTTTAAGGTAGGGTTTAGGTTTAGGTCAGGGCTAGGGTTAGGGTTTAGGGCTAGGGTTAGGCTTTCTGGTTCAGGTTAGGGCTAGGGTTAGGGTTTAGGGTTTAGGTCAGGGCTCGGGTTAGGGTTTAGGTTTAGGTCAGGGCCAGGGTTTAGGGTTTACGGTTTCTTGAACTTTGGTTCTCTACTAGATGTTCAAATGTGGGATATTTCTGGGTGTTACTTGAAGTATTTCTGTCATTATGGACAGTTAAAATTGGGGTATCTACAATTGTCCCTCATCGTACGGAGTGCGAAGCAGGAAAGACTTCGACCGATGATAAGGAAAGAGACCCCTATTTTGGCCGGCCCGACCTTCAAGAAGTTACGCTAATACGAACAATACTATTCACGGAGTTGATTTAGACTGTCAAAGGCTAGGTCGTGACTTAGAGTTTTTAACCGCAAGGATGATCCAGGTGGAAGGCGGGGGAAAGTAAATGGTGAGTGATCCAACCCGTGGTCGGGGTTCTTAGCTATCGTGCGCGGAGCAGCCCAGCGTCTGTTTCCTCGTGCCTACTGTTCCCGTGCTTGGGAAAACTCAGCAAGGAGGGGATATCGCCGACAGAAAGCAAGTAAAAGTTGAGTTGGTGAATTGGATCATCCGAAGGATAAGAACTATGGAAAAGAACCAGAACTGAAGAAATTTGATTTTGAGTGGTAGTGAAAGGGCGGCAAAACTTTGGGAAAGTCTTATTTGATCGAGTAGTGCCTGGAAATAAGCCAATACATGACTGTTTGGTATAGAAAACCTTGGAACTAGGGCTGAAAAGAGATTGGAAAGGGGTTTCAAGTGAAAACAGGAAAACTGGGAGGGGCGGCTAGTGGTAACTACCCGCCAGAGCGCGAGTAGCCGCCCCTAGACTGGGTCCCTTATAACCGAAAAGGGGACCGTCTCTCTCTCCATTTTTCAAAAACGGTTTCTCTTCCTCTTCTTCTTCTCTTCATCGGTTTCAAACCCAAAAACCCTGACTTCTTTGCCTTTCTTTCCTCCATTTCGACCTCAATCTTTCTCTTTCTCTTGATTTCGAAACCCTAGGTTTGGGTTCTCCTTTTTCTTTTTAAATCAAGGAAGATGACAAGGTCGAAGACGATCGTTTCGAGGGGTAAACGACCGCGGGTGGCTCGTGGAGAGCGTAGCCCAAGCTCTTCATCGTCGGAGAGCGATAGGCCGGAGGTCGAGGCCATGGGGGAGGGTACGGGTACGACGGAGGTACCGCCAGCGGACATCGGCGTGGGTGAGGTCGGGGATTTGCCTTCAGGGGCTGTCCCGGAGGTAGGGGGGAGTATGATAGGCTATACACGCAAGAGAAGGCGTGGGGATCGACCGGTGGCGGTCGAGGGGGTGGTTTTGGGGGTTGGAGGATCGATTGAGGGTGCAACCGAGGGGGTAGGGGTCGAGGGAGTTAGTGAGGAGGTGAGGACGTCGTTGGATGCCCTCGTTGGGATGTTGGATAGGGAGGCTACGGAGGCCAGGGCTGAGGAGGAGGAAAGCAGGGCTATGGGGGCCTTTGCGGAGTTCATTTCTGGCGCGGGGAGGGTGGAGGTGACAGGAGAGGCTAGGGATGAGGTCAGGGCTGAGGAGGAGGAAAGCCGAGGGTATGGGCATCGGGGCCGCGGAGGCCGGTGTTGGTGCTGGGGTTGAGGCCGAGGAGGCCGTGTTCGAGGAGGATGACGACGGGATGGACGATCCCGACGAGGCCGAGGAGGACGCTCCTGGGTCCACACGGGCCGTGGTATGCTCCTAACCTTTAGTCTTAGCCTTTTTATTTTGGTGTATATGCAAGTGTTTTGGTTGGTATGAACAGGTTGTATATGTGTATTATACTCGTATATGTGTGTTTTAAATAGGCATGCTTGTGTATAAGTTAATCACGGTAGGATGTGTAAGCATGCTGATATGGGTTTGTTTTTATAGGGAGGGGGCAATTTCTATATATATATCCATGTTTGTTATATGCATATAAAGGAGAGAGAAATGATATAGCTAATATGCTTGCATGCGATACTTTTCTACGTGTATGTGATTTCGTACGTGTTTGATCGTGGTAGAGCATGAGGGAGTGTATGCATGCATTTCACGGGTCCAAGTCTTATATGTTTAGGTGTCTTTAGGGAAAGTATAAGCATGATAGGATGTGATGTAAGAAAGAGCGTAAGTGGTGATCACGGTGGGTTTTGATATATATATTTTGTTTGCATGCGTGATCATATGCAGAGTGGGAGGTGAACCTCTACGTGAATGTTTTTGTATTTGACATGAGAATTTTACTTTGCTAAGCATGATCTCTAAATAATTTTTGAGTTTTGGATTCTTACCTCTTGATCGCCTTTTTAACTAACCCATCTCTTCTTCGTTTGTTTGTAGCGGCCGAATCGTATCCGGGCTTTATGGCACGGGACGAAGAGGTGGTATGATGCCTTGGGGCTGGAGGAGAGGAGCTTAGTGGTTGGAGCGGGCTTCCGTTCCTTCTTTTTGACCGAGCCGTTCCACGTCCATCACCCATATGTGGAGGCATTGGCGGAGAGATAGGACCTGGAGAGTTGCACGTTCATCCTCCCTACTGGCGCTGTTATGCCGGCCCTTGAGGACGTCCATCGGATTACCGGCCTTCCAGTCTTCGGGGAGGCAGTGATTGCGACCACCCTTGCGGACTACAGGGGGCTTTTCCAAGAGCTGATTGGGGAATGGGAGTTCATGGAGCGGGAGCGGACGCTGAACCGGATCCCTTTGGGGAGGCTTTCGGGGCAGTACGGCCTCGGTTCCTTTACAAAGCGTCAGAAGGGCGAAGCTGCAGCTAGCTTCGAGAGGAGACGGGCGATGATCGAGGCGAGAGAGGCGGCCGCGTGCCCACAGAGGGCACGGAGGGAGTTGAGGGCATTCTTCCTTTACTTCTTCGGCCGGGTCCTCTTCTCGACGGCCTCTAACAAGGTTGCCTCTCATTCTCTCCTACTGATGATGGACCTGGAGGGCATGGGACGATATGCCTGGGGAGCGGCGATGCTTGCCCATTTATTCGCGGAGCTCTCAAAGAAAGTCAAGAGGGCTGGTGGAAAGAACCTTGGCGGCTTCGCGCCATTTCTTCAGGTATGTGTAAGTGGTAAATGTCTTTTTCTTGTTTTAGCTCACTTTGATTGATAATTTTCCTCTTGCTTTGCTAGATCTTCGCGTATAAGCATTTCGCCATCGATCGCCCGACTCTGGCGCCGTTTGAGCATGCCCTCCCTTGGGTTATGAGATGGGAACCCCGGGGGTCTTCTCGCTTGCACCGCCTCGCCCAATTCCGGGAGGCCTTCTGCGCCTTGTCAGAGGAAGAGGTATAAGTTTTTCATTGAATTTCCTTGGCTTGTATTTGGTTTTCTTTTGACTAAGCGCTCTTCCTATCTTTCGATGCTTTTTTAGATGACGTGGAGGCCTTACTCGGAGGAGGTTCCCGAGGCCTTGGCGCGAGACGTCTGGTTGATCTACTTTAACGAGGTCGTCTTTCATGCGATCAGCCGGGTCGTCCACTAGCTTGGCTACCATCAGTGGGTGCCCGATCCATTGCCGCGGTGCCCCTCGATTCCGGTGGCTGGGATTCCTCGGAACACGAATCTCCCAAGGAATTACGCTACGTATGTGGCGGGATGGATGGGTCGAGGCATCTTGGTGGAGCATCGTCTTGAGGTGACTTCGAGTGACGAATACCTGGTTTGGTATCGTCAGGAGTATGCGGGTATCCTCGGAACAATGGAGGAGGAGATCCCGGATGCCTACGGAAGTTTGGAAATCCTTTTTCCTTTCCTCGTTCTCCCTTGCTTGAATATTTTCTGAATGGTATTTGTTTTGTAGGTTGAGTTGAATGAGATGCAGAAGAGGCTCAAGATCACCAATGAGCACCTCCAGGCGCGGGCCAGGCAGATAGAGGCGTTGCGGGTACAACGGAGACGCTTGCAGGACCAGGTCCGGGTCCTCAAGGCTCAGGTGGATGCTCTGTCAAGAGCGAGAGCCGATGGTGCTTCTTCTTCTTCCGCCCCTCCGCCTTCCATGGTTTCTGAGCGAGAGCTCGAGCTAACAAGGGAGTTAGATGCGGCCCGAAGCGAGTTGGCGGCCGCAGGGATGGAGCTGGGCCAGGCGAGGGGTAGGGCTTCTCGGATTGAGGAGGAGATGGACCGGCTGAGGTCCATGATGGCTTCGAGAGAGGAGGGGTTCATCACCCTAGGTCGTGAGAGGGACTCCCTCCAGATGAGGGTGTCGGAGTTGGAGGCTTCAGCGGGTGTTCCTGGAGGTTTGATGGGAGACTTGGTTCGTTCTCTCCAGGCGGTCGGGGATAGGGATCGGGAGGCGCTCAGGGCATCAGAGGCGAGGGCACGGGAGTTGGAGGTGTGGTTGAGGGCCGTCGAGGATCGGTCTAGAGGGACAGAGAGTCGCCTCCGACAGAGATTGGAGAGGAGGGATAGAGATATGCAGCAGGTCCATCTCTGGGAGGCGACTATGAGGGGATAATTGGTTGGAGGGGGCTCCATGACCGAAGCGGACCTTGACCTTCTTCCGCTTGAGCCTGACCATTCTCTCTCGGCTTCCTTGGCTACCGGGGCCACCTTCAGCCGTGCTTCTCGTCCTTCGGCGTCTCGGAGTCGTGGGATATATGCGAGGGCCGCGTCTTCGGTTCGAGAGACTCCTGCCGCTCCTAATGCTCCAGAGGTTCAGTCCTCTCCTCAGCCACCGCTCCCTTATCAGCCAGGCCAGGATGTTCCTCCTACTCGGCCTCCAGCGGGCGACGATACGCCGAGGTATAGCTTCTTTGCGTCTTGGTTTTAGGTAGAAGATAGTATATAAGCGATGAATTCGTGCTTTTCTTCTTTTGTTTTGACTCAAGTGATTATTTCGGTTAAGTATAGCTCAAGACTGCGGAGTTTGGAGCGTTTTGAAGGAAAAGATTCTCTTTTATGCACTCTCCTAGGTTTAGAAGAATAATCTATGTTTATGGTTTTGGTGGGACAATTTAAGTTTTGGTGGGACAATTTAATTTCTCGTTTTGTATGCATGGTTTAGAGTAGTTTAGCATGGATGTTTATCGATACAAAAATGTATGTGCGTGTAGGTGAATATTGGAAAATAATGTTTTTTGTCTTTTATAGATTCAAATAACTATTTGCTTGATTCATGGATGGAATAATTGATTGATTCATGTGATTTTGAGACAGGGTTGTTTTTCGAAGTGTATGTGCAATTTTTGGAAAGAAATTTTCTTGATAGCTATTGGAGACACGAAGACTTGATTAAAATGGGGCTGACAGCAGGTTTCAAGGTAGCAGGCAGGGGGCGGCTAGTGTAAACTAGCCGCACAGTGGGGGGGGCTAGTTGTGTTTAGCCGCCTCCTGCCTGGGGCATACTTTGCTGAATCAAAGGGCAGGGGAGGCTAGTGTAAACTAGCCATCTGATGAGGGGTGGCTAGTCGGGTTTAGCCACCCCCTGTCTGGGACAATTCTTCTGATTTTGCTTCTTGTCTGCCTCCGAGACCTATAAAAACATTCCTTTCGTGGACCAAGTTTTAAATCTGTCCAGATTGCACCCCTGCATTGACTTTCGAGCCCTTCTTACTTGAATTGTCAAGGGCTACAATCCATCTTAAGGTAAATGAAAAGATAATGCGAGAAAGTAAAGTGCGGGAGGCCATGCTTTAGTATGCAAGGAAGGGATTCTAAGTGCGTGAATGAAGAAAACTTTTAAGTATGTGTGAAAGTGGGATAATTTCTTCTCAAGCATGTGCGGAAGGGCATGAAATGAGTGGGGACAATTTTGACATTTAGGTACGGGGGTTAACTTTAATATTCCAAGAAAATCGAATGCCTGGGTGCTTTGGAAAAGGAAAATGCGAGCTTATGCGTAAGTATAATTGGCATAAGGGGGCATTTTAATTCTTCAAGGGTTTCTTTCGTGAGAGGGCAATGTTCTCGACTTTCTGAAGTAAAAGATACCATCAAGTCCCTGTGGAGGAGCCCTTGTGGTCACCTATGTCCAAACCAGGATTGTATTTGAAAGGCATTGGCCTTAGGTGTCAGTTTTTCTAGGTTCATGGTTCTCAAATGCTTGATCGTATTATTATAAACATGCTGAAAAATCCATGAGTGTACCAGGAGTCAAGTTAAATAAGCTTCCTTTGGATAAGCAAGTTTCTAGGTGAACTTATGTGAGTGTGTGTAATTGTAAAGCTGGAAATGATCTACCTTTGGTTGAAATTTCACCTTTCCCAGTAGACATAGTTCAATTTTGAATCCCATTGTAAAAATAAAAAGGGGTGGGGGAATGGGGTAAGCGAAATATCTTCCTTTCGGGCAATATTTTAGAATTGTCCCAGTCTAGCATATGTCTTACTTTCTAGGTCCCTCTGGCTTTCTTCTTTTTACCACTTCTTTATTTTGGGTGGAAAGTACAATCCGTTGTTTGGACCTGTACTAGTATAGCCGTTGTCTAGCATATACCGTGCGTAAAGGCGTGAAAGACGGCTAAAATAGAGAGTTTAACCCGTTCACTTGGGTGTTATTTTCTTTTGTTGGCCTCTCATTGCCTGATTTTTTTTTTTGATTTGAGGGGGGGGGCTCTTCTGTTTTTCACCCTGATTCTTTTCGTGCTTCTCCTCTAGAAGTGTTTGTATAGTGCCAGAGCCAGTTTTGGGACATATGTCAGGTCTAGGTAACTCCTCATTTTGACCTAGGGTTAATACGAGTGAGGCGGAAATAAGGGAGGTTTTGCTGTGGGGGTTTTAAATTGTCCCAGTCTACGGGGTAGGCATTTTCTCTTCTATCAGGTAAATCGATCGTCCAGTTATACATGTGTGAGTGAAGTGGCATGATTTGGCGGAGATGTGTTCAAATAGATACGAGTTTATCTTTGAGAGTCTTATAATTCTATCATCAAGTACTAAACGCTGGAAATTGCAGGAAGAAATAATAATAGTTCTCAAGTATTGAAAGCTTTTCATGCATGGAATTTCTTTAGATAAAGTGCATTCGACGAACCTGAAACCTCGACTCCTTCGACATCTACCAAGCGGTAGGCATTCCCGGAATAGGCATGGGTGATCACATAGGGTCCCTCCCATGTGGGTTGCAACTTCCCTTTTGGGTGAGGCTGTCTTGATGGCATGATTTGCTTAAGTATTAATTCCCCGATTTCAAATTTTCTTTTTATTACCTTCTTTTCAAATGCCCTTGCCACCCTTCTTCGGTAGGCCTGGGCATGGTCCGCCGCTCTTAATCTTTTCTCGTTCAGTAGTTCGAGGCGTAGTAGGAGTGCCTCTCTCCTTTCCTCAATTTGGAGGTCTTCTTCTAGTACTATTCTTAAGGATGGGACAAGGATTTCGTAGGGCACTACTGCTTCGGCTCCAAACGTGAGTGAATAGGGGGTTTGACCATTGGGTGTCCGAATGGAGGTTCGGTATGCCCAGAGGGCGTCTACCAATTTATCAGGCCAATCGGTAGCCTTATGGGTTTCTACCGTTTTCTTTATAATTTAGAGCAAGGTTTTGTTGGTGGCCTCTGCTTGTCCGTTCCCCTGTGGATAATATGGCGTGGAATGATGAAGTTCTATATGATGTTTATTGCATAGGTCTTGGAATTCTTGGGAGATGAACTGGGGACCATTGTGAGTTATAATCGCTTTGGGGGTGCCGAACCGTGCAAGGATGTGAGTGCGGACAAAACGAGCCAGGGTAGAGCTTTTAATTACTACATAGGACTCGGCTTCAGCCCATTTGGTAAAGTATTCCGTAGCGGTGAGAATGAAGGCTTTCTGGGTGGTGTTTTCTATAGTGCCCCGGAATGGTCCTATCACATCTAATGCCCGCATAGAGAAGGGCCATGGTGCAGTCATGGGATGTAAAGAAGATGCTGGTGCGTGTATTTTGTTGGCATGAGTTTGACATTGGATACAACGCTTAACGTATTTGTTGCAATCCCCTTCAAGTGTGGGCCAATAGAAGCCCATTCTTAGTACCTTTTTTGCTAGCATCTAGGCGTTGACGTGCCCTCTGCATACTCCAGAGTGAGCTTCTTCTACAATGGTATATGCTTCTTCGTCGTCCAAGCATCTTAGTAGTTCTCCATTGCACGCTCGGAAGAGTATTCCCCCTCGGAGGCAGTATTTGACTGCTATCCTTTTGACTATTTTCTGGTCATTGCTAGTAGCGTAGCTTGGGAACGAACCATTTTCAAGGTAATTTTTTATGTCAAAGTACCAGGGATTTTCGTCATCCATATCTCCTAGTTCAAGGGCTAGGATTTCCGTGGTACTAGAATTTTTGTTGGTTTGGTTCTTTTTTAGGAGATCTCCAGTTTTATAGTCACAGAGTTCGGTGGCAAGTGCTTCCAGTCTTTGGATAGTGACTGTTTCAGATGTTCTAGATAAGGGGAAGGTGAGCGATGAGGCTAAAGAGGCTAGAGAATCTGCAAGAATATTGCTGGTCCGGGGTATGAAAATGTGAGTAACCTCACGGAATTGTTTTAGCAGGACTATGGCTAGTTCTCCGTACGGCTTCAGTTTTGGGTCTCTAGTCTGATATTTTTTTAAGAGTTTGGCAGATCACTAAGAGGGAGTCCCCAATGATGTCTAAATTTTTGGCTCCTAGGGCTAGGGCTGCCTTCAAACCTGCTATCAGGGCCTCATATTCGGCAATATTGTTGGTGGCTTTAAACGTAAGCTGAAACGCTCGTGGGATAATGTTGCCTTTGGGGGAGATTAGTGCTATTCCTATTCCCTTTCCCTTTTGGTTGACTGCTCCGTCGAAGTATAGCGTCCACGTCTCTCTATTCTTTTCTTCAATAAGCGCAAATATTTCTTCGTCCGGGAAGTCAGTTTTTACTAGTTCGTAATCAGGGAGGGGTAGTTGAGCGAGGTGGTCAGCAATAGCTTGCCCTTTGATGGATTTTTGAGTGGCGTACGTGATGTCAAACTCGTTTAACTGTACTTGCCATCGGGCTAAGCGTCCGGTTAATACGGCTTTCTCGAATAGGAACCTTACTGGGTCCATTTTGGCAAAGTATTTGACTTTGTGGGCAAGAAAGTAATGTCGCAACTTTTGGGAAGCCCATACTAATGCCAGACAAGTTTTTTCTGTAGGAGGGTAGGCTTTTTCGTATTCAATCAGGGTTTTACTCAGGTAGTAAATGGCATTTTCCTTTCTTCCCATGTCGTCGTGTTGTGCAAGCACTGCACCAATGGCTTCCTTAGTTGTAGCTATATAGAGGAGCAGGGGTCGTCCGGGCATTGGGGCCGAAAGGACTGGGGGATTAAGAAGGTACTTTTTTAAATTATCAAAGGCCTTTTGGCATTCACTATCCCAATTAAACCTGACTCCCACTTTTTACAGTTTGTAAAAGGGGGGACATCTTTCAGCATGTTGTGAAATAAATCTCCCAATAAATTGCAACCTTCCGACAAGCCCCCTCAATTCTTTTAGGTTCTTAGGTGGGCGATGGCTTTTGCCTTGGTCGGATCTATTTCTATCCCCCGTTTACTTACCATGAACCCCAAGAGTTTCCCAGAGGAGACCCCAATGCGACATTTCTTTGGATTCATTTTAAGTGAATACTCCCTGCATCTCTGTAGTACTTGTGTAAGTATGTCTGCGTGTCCTACTCGAGTCCTAGATTTAACTAAGATGTCATCCACATATACTTCTACTAGTTTGTGCATCATATCATGGAATATTGAGGTCGTAGCCCTTTGATATGTTGCACCTGCATTTTTGAGCCCGAAAGGCATCACTATGTAGCAGTAGGTTCCCCCGGGTGTGGTAAAAGAAGTCTTTTCTTGGTCTTTTTCTGCCAGCCGGATCTGGTTGTATCCAGAAAATCCATCCATGAACGAGAGCATCTCATACCCTGTCGTGTTGTCGACAAAGAGGTCAATATGTGGGAGTGGGAAGTCATCCTTTGGGCACGCTCGATTGAGGTCCCTGAAGTCGATGCATATCCGGATCTTTTCATCCTTTTTGGATACTGGAACGATATTTACTACCCATTTTGGGTATAAGACTACCCGGATAAATTTAGCCTGGTGGAGTTTGTCTACCTCATCTTTGATTTTTAAAGCCACCTCGGGATGAAGGCGTCTTAGTGTTTGTTTTACTGGCTTTGCGTTCGGTTCTAAGATTAACTGATGTTCGACTAACGAGGTATCGAGTCTAGGCATGTCCTTGTAAGACCTTGCAAAGACGTCTTTATACTCATGTAATATTTTAACCAGGCCCTCTCACTCATTGTGATTTAGTCCTGCACTAATAGAAATGATTTTGGGGTCAGCCTTTGTCCCCAGGTTTAGCTCCTCTATCTTCTCGTCTGCTTCTTCTGTATTTTCATCGAACCTTTGAAGGCTCTGCTGGAATTCTTTAGACAGGTCCTCTTTTTCTTCATCGTCCTCATCACAGATTTCGAAGACCCCTAGATCATCGTCTAGGTTCTCTATGTTATCTAGGTCCGGTTCTTCTATAACTGCTATTGATTCAAATTTTTCTAAACCTAATATGGTCCTGCTATACCCCTCTAAAATGCTAATGATCTGGTCAGGAATTTGACTCCTTGTAGGTTTGACTCTTTTGGATGAGGCACTAGGGTCGGGACTTTTAGCTTCACTGGCTAGATGATGTAGTTTATTCAGGAGATCAGAGTCATCGCTAAAGGGGTGCCATGCCGGGGTGAAGTCATCATTGTCGAACAGGGACCCTAGGGTTTTGGTTTCCATTTTAATTTTTAACAGAAAATACCCTTATTATTGACAACCTACTGGATTGGTGGAAGTGTTTCAACCGAATTTCCTCCAGCAGCTGGCATTCCTTTGTTGCGATGCTTGAGCACTGCGAGAAAAGGAGGCTGGGTCAGCTGGAGTTTTATCGTCTGCCGGTGAGTTTGTGTATAGGTGTTTATCAGGGTGTGGGAATAGCCATTCTAGGGAGCCAGAGAGATAGCCTGGCTCTCTTTCCTGGATAGGGTCCAGGGGTAGGGGCATATGACCTCTTTGGCGGGCTCTACGATTATCCCTCTTACGAAATGGTCATACAACCTCCAATTGTATCTTTCCTTTAGTTTAGGGCGATGCTCGGATGAGCCGATGCCCCTTTTATCTAGCCATGCCGGGAGTTCGACGGGGTCCAAGATCCCATTTTCTTGTCCTAAGGTTCCCCCGGGAAGGTAACCCATGGTCCCCATTATATGCCAGCCAGGGTTCTCAAGTCTAGGGTGGCTTGTCTCTGGGTAACGGAGAGAGTGTTCCGGGGATTTAGCCAATTGGCTGGGAAATCTAAGATGTGGATGGTGGCTTCTATGGGTTTTGAGTTACCGGTTTTTACAGCGATGGTTTCATTATCGGCGAACCCCGATTTAGGTCCTTTGATCGCATCCCCTTGTATTTTGATTATCCGACCTCCCAAGGGGAATTTCAAATATTGGTGTAGGGGAGAGGAGACCTCTTTTATGGATGCTAGCCATTTGCGTCCTAGAATCATATTATAATCTGAATCCATTTCTAGGACGTAAGCTTTAGTGCTAGTTTCTAGTGGCCCTACTTTTAATCGGAAGTCTTTAAAGCCTAGAACCGGACGAGCCGTTTTGTCATAGGTGAATATACGGTTGTCTGTTTCGAAGAGTGTAGTTATGCGTCCGTCAATGTGCTCGAAGGTTTGTAGTGATATGAGGTTTACCCCAGTTCCGGTGTCAATTAGAACTTTATCCACCGAGTATCCTTCAAGGTTAATTGTTATGCATAGGGTTGAGGTGATAATGACCTTGTCATGAACCTCTTCTTTAGGTCTAAAGGTTATGATGGGCCCTAGTCCTGCGGTGGCTAGAGCTATTGGTACGCCTAGGGTAGAGATTTGTGGGTCGACTTGGATTCTTTCTAGGAACATTCTCAGAGCTTGCTGGTGGTGTTCTGAGGTTTCGATTAACTCTAAAATGGAAATCTTTGCGGGGATTTTTCAGAGTTGGTCTAGGATGTCAATCTTATCTCCGGCACAGGGCTCCTCAGTTTCTGTTTCAGGCAGGGGTGGTCTATAAGAGGGGACAACGTTGAAAATTCTGCCTGCTCTAGTGGTATGATGGTTCAGAGCGTCAATGGTGGTTCGGGGGCTTTGCTTCGATAGGTATAGGCCTTTGTTATCTTGTGAGGGGGATAATGGTCGGAGTTTTTTAGGGAGGGGGAGCTTTGTGTGTCTGTAGAGAATTGGGGAGGGGACTGGTAGGACGGGGGTAGAGGCAGGTAGGATTAAGCCGCCTGGGAGGATTCTGGGTGGCTCTTCGTGGTCAGCGGTTTTTATGGTGTAGACGCTTTCATAGCTTAGGCTCTTTGGTTCTTCCAAGGAAGCCCTCGTGGATGGCCCTGGGTCTTGAGTTGTGGCTTCTACAGGGCTGGGGGTTTCTGGGGCTGGCTTGACCTCTAGGGACTTTGTAACTAGGTTGCTTTTGAGTCCCCTGATGGTGGCCCAGTCTAAGCACCTCTCTTCATCGAGGTTGTAGACAATGTCTCGAAACGAGGAACATTGCACGATGGTGTGGCCGTGATGTCGATGATACTGACAAAAACGGGTGGGTTCAGCACCGATAGGCGAAGGTCTAGCCATGGGTAAGGAAATGCCATGGACCTTCAATAAGGCTCTGAAGATGTTCCCTAGGGTTTCTGGAAGGAGGAAGGTGCAGCCTTATCACGGGGGCTGCGCGCGGGTTCACCAGGGGTTATGCCTTGCGTTTTTGGGGGGATAGGATAGAAGCGTCTCCTGTTCTGGTCCTGGTTTCAGATTGAGGGGGCTTGGATTGGGGAATCATGGGTTGCGGGGTTTTGATGTGCCGGCACGGGGACGGGTACTGATCGAGTACTGAAATTTTGGTTGATTGGCCGAGGCGGCGCATATCCGGATGAACCGGACGTGTACTGTCTCGGAGTCGTTCCTCGATCAGGAACTCGTGCTCCATTCGGGTAGAGTGCCAATACTTGTGTAATAATCCCCTCTACCGTGGGGGTTTGTGCCTTGCGAGGCAGTTGTCCAACCCTATGGGTATTAGGTGGGGACTGGGTTTGGACTACTAGGGCTGCACAATGGGAAATCCTGTTGTGGCGGTCAATTAGAAGCTGATACGTAGTACAGTCTCCATATGAAAGGCTCGTACAAAGCTCTGGACTCAGGCCCTGTAACATCATGTCAATTTCTTGACATTCTTTGAGTTGCAGGCCGGTTCGGTGGACAAGCGTGCGCCACCGAGACACGTATTGTTCGAATTCCTCCCTAGGCCTCATTCTCTCTACGATTAAATCTGAAATAGAGGGGGTTCTAATCCTCTGCTAACCATAGCGGCCCAAGAATTTCTCGCTTACAACCGAGAAATTCGACAAGTGATCTAGAGGGAGGGTGGAGAACCATTGTAGTGCATCTCCTTCCAATGATTTCTGGAAGAGGAAGACTAGCAGTGGTTGATTATCTAGAAACGGGCGTGCGTCTAGATAAAAGGCAGTTAAATGAATGTCTGGATCTCTACGACCGTTATACCGGTGGAATTTGGGGATTTTGAATCCCTCCGGTAGGTGGACTGATGGGATTTGTCTCAGGTTATGTAGAGACATGTGCTTGGGGGCTGAGGGACCAGTCTCGGAGAGGTTTCTCTGGATGGTTTCATCCAGCATTTCTCCCCTGGGAGGGCTGCCTAGTGGTCCCGAGTTTGCGGTGGCCTGGTAAGGGCCTGGGGTGGAAACGGCTGGGAATATTGGATTCGCGGGGGAAAGGGGGGCGAACGAAAAGACGCTCGGGTTGACCGAGTGACTGGGTGTGAACGGGGTTTTGGGAACGGCCTTAGGGGTTTCGACAGGGGCCTCCTGTCTCCGGGTTTTAACCTGGCGGTAGTCGGCGAGGTCATGAAACATGTCCTCTATGGATTGGTATCCTAGCCTGGCGATCTTTTCCTCTAGATGGGTCAGGAATTGCGTGGCCTGACTCTCTTGGTGGGTTCTTTCCTCTAATATCTCCTCCTCTATGCGGGATTCCATGATGCGTGTGAAATGATTTAAGGGAACGAACGCAGATATAAAGCAGTAAATAAAGCGGTAAAGGATTGCGCAGCGGTGTGCGGCTTACAAAGCAGTAAATGATTGCGCAGCGGTGTGAGGCTTACAAAGCAGTAAAGGATTGCGCAGCGGTGTGCGGCTTACAAAGCAATAAAGGATTGCGCAGCGGTGTGCGGCTTACAAAGCTGTAAATGATGCTGTGATGTGAATTAGAGGAGGAACTGATTCGAGGGGTGGGAAACTCTAACCTTCCTAGAGGGTTGATAGCATTCTAGTCAAGCCTGTAAAAGGGGGCATAAGAGGATTACCTTTTGTTGTTTTTCACGAGGGGCGTCCCACCGTGATTGCCAGACTTGTCGGTGTCGTCGGGAAGGCCCCCGATGGCTGTGTGTCAGTGCTTTCGGAAAGGATCCCGGTGGTACGTGGGTGCGCGTGCGTCTGTGGGGGTTCTTCGGGGATTTGGATCGGATGCGTGCCCTGGCGGGTTCGGTCGAATCGTCTTCTCAGAAGGGTGAGGGGTGTCGTTCTTGGTTGAGGCGCCCGATAGCGGCTCAAGAGGATTCCAGGGTTTGTGTGATCGCCACCTGCTTTTTATAAAAGCAGGAAAAGGGTCGGGTTGGATTTGATTGCCTACGTGGGGAGTTTGTGGGGTCTCTGCTCTTAGACACGGATATACCGTACACAGAGGTGAAAAACAGATAATGCTATTCTGCTTCCAGGGCTTGACTAAAGGAGTCTTGGGACATGGGGGTGCAAATGGGGTGTGTATAGGGGGCGGCTGGTGGGATCAAGCCGTCTGGTCCGGGGCGGCTAATAGGGTTTAGCTGTCCGGGGCCTGGTCTGGTTTGGGCAGAACTTCGGTAGGAAATGAGTTTAGTTTTGGACAGAGGCTCAGCTAGGTTTAGCCCGGGTTTCTGGAGTGTGGAATGAGAGGGTATTTTATGTAGGGAAATGGGTATTTCTCACACAAAAGGTGGCTCTCTCACTCTCTCTCTCTCTCTCTCTTGGGATTTCTAGTGGGGAATGTGAATTGTGGGTTGTGGATTGTTGATGTGAATTGGGGATTTTTTTGGATTGTGGATGGATGTTAAAGGCTTGGGACCTCCTCTATTTATAGTAAAAGAGAGGTAGGGGAATGTCCAGGGGGTAATAGAGTGGCTTGGCTAATAGTGTGTCTGATTAGACCCCTCATTAATTTTCTGGTTCTTCTGTCAGGACCAGGTGAAGGGCAGCTAGGGCTAACTAGCCGCCCACGATGGGGCGGCTACTTCCTGGTAGCCGCCTCTATCATAACCTGCCAAACGTCCCATCTCTGACAGGCGGTGGCTTGGGTCGGTTACTTGGGTTGATCCGGCCAAGATAGGACGACTAAAGATCATCACCCGCCGCAATGATCAGCATTTAATATTGCTTTATGTCCTATCCAGGGGACTGGTCCAAAGTCGGCTAGGGGGGCGGCTAGTGCTAACTAGCCGCCTGGTATGGGGTGGCTAGTTAGGTCTAGCCGCCCCTAGCCAGTTACTTGGGGTTTTTTTGGGGTTTAGAGTTTCTGGTTTTCTTAGGTGGGTTTCTGATTTGGGTCCAGGGTTTGGTTTAGGGTAGGGTTTAGGGTTTAGGTTTAGGTCAGGGCTAGGGTTAGGGTTTAGGGCTAGGGTTAGGGTTTCTGGTTTAGGTTAGGGCTAGGGTTAGGGTTTATGGCTTAGGTCAGGGCTAGGGTTAGTGTTTAGGTTTAGGTCAGGGCCAAGGTTTAGGTTTCCGGTTTCTTGAACTTTGGTTCTCTACTAGATGTCCAAATGTGGGATATTTCTGGGTGTTACTTGAAGTATTTCTGTCTTTCTGGATGGTCAAAATTGGGGTATCTACACTACTCTACCTCAAAAACTGTATGCATACGAAAGCCATCACATGCAAGCATGCTAGCCATACCATTTCATTCTTCTTTTAATAGAACAAACACGGATATGCGTATATAAAACTGCCCCCCTTTCTAAAACAAACCCTTATCAGCATGCTTACATATCCCAACGTGATTAAACTATACATATAAGCATGCATATTTGGAACATATATCACTCACACTCACCGATTCGTACTACAAAAGACATATATATACAAATAAAAGCTATAGCAGAAGGGTTAAGGAAATACCACGGCCCGTGCGGACCTAGGAGCATCCGCCACGGCCTCGTCGGGATCGTCCATCCCGTCGTCATCCCCCTCCTCCTCATCATCTCCCTCTCCCTCAAACACGGCCTCCTCGGCCTCAAACTCAGCACCAGCCCCCATGGCTCCTATGCCCATACTCGTGGCCTCTTCGGCCTCAACCCCGATACCCCCGGCCTCTGCAGCCTCAGCCCCAACACCACCGGTCTCCTCCGTGCCCACCGCACTGGAAGCCAACCCCTCAAACACACCTATAGCCCTTCTCTCCTCCTCCTCAGTTCTGGCCTCTATGGCCTCCCTGTCCAACATCCCCCCGACAATGGCATCTAACGATTGTAGGTACCCCAATTTTGACCGTCCAGAGAGACAGAAATACTTCAAGTAACACACGGAAATATCCCACAGTTGGACATCCAATAGAGAACCAGAAGTTCGGTGAACCAGAAACCCTAACCCTAGCCTTGACCTAAACCCTAAACCCAAACCCTAACCCTAGCCTTGAAATAAACCCAAAACCCTAACCCTAACCCTAGCCTTGACCTAAACCTAAACCAGAAACCCTAACCCTAGCCTTGACCTAAACCCTAAACCCAAACCCTAACCCTAGTCTTGACCTAAACCTAAACCAGAAACCCTAAACCTAGCCTTGACCTAAACCAGAAACCCAAAACCAGACCCTAGCCCAAACCAGAACTCGACCTAAGAAAAACCCTAAAACCCAAAAACCCTAAGTCCCTGGTTAGGGGCGGCTAGACCTAACTAGCCGCCCCATCCCAGGCGGCTAGTTATCTCTAGCCGCCCCCCTGGCAGACTTTGGACCAGTCCCCTGGATGGGACATAAAGCAGTATTAAATGTTGATCATTGCGGCGGGTCATGACCTTTAGCCGCCCTCTCTTGGCCGGATCAACTCAAGTAACCGACCCAGGCCACCGCTTGTCAGAGATGGGACGTTTGGCAGGTCATGATAGGGGCGGCTACCAGTAAGTAGCCGCCCCATATTGGGCGGCTAGTTAGAACTAGCCACCCTTCACCTGGTCTCTGACAGAAAAACCAGAGAATTAATGAGAGGTCCAATCGAAGCCAACCCACTCCATTACCCTCGGGATATTTTCCTACCTCTCTTTTACTATAAATAGAGGGGTCCCAAGCCCAAATACAACATCAACAAATCCACAAACAACCATTCCACACCAACATCCCACAATTCACATTCCCTTTCCACACTAGAAATCCCAAGAGTGAGAAAGAGAGAAAGAGAGAGAGACAGCCTTTTTTGTGAGAGGAAGAAACCATTCCTTACACAAAAAAAAACACCCTCTCATTCCACCCTCCAAAAGCCCGGGCTAAACCTAGCTTAGCCTCTGCCCAAAACCAAACCCATTTCCTACCAAACCTCTGCCCAAATCAAACCAGACCTGGGACGGCTAAACCTCTGCCCAAATCAAACCTCTGCCCCTCACAAGACGGCTAGATCCAACTAGCTGCCCCCCTATACACATCCCAACTCTCACACCCCTTTGTCCCGCAACTACTTTAGTCAAGCCCTAGAAGCAGAATAGGATACCTGTTTTTCACCTCTGTGTACGGTATATCCGTATCTCAGAGAGGAGACCCCACAAACTCCCCACGTAGGCGACCAAAACCGAACCCAACCTTTTCCTGCTTTATAGAAAAAAAGCAGGTGGCGATCACACAAACCCCTGAATCCTCTTGAGACGCTATCGGGCGCCTCAACCAGGAACGACACACCCTCACCCCTTCCGAGAAGACGATCCGACCGAGCCCGCCAGGGCACGCGTCCGATCCGAGTCCCCGAAGAACCCCCACACACGCACACGCTCTCACCGCGCACCCCGCGGGGACATCCACAACCGACATCCGGAGGCCTCCCCGACGGTACCGACAAATCTGGCGATCACGGTGGGACCTCCCTCGTGAAAAACAACCAAAGGTAATCCTCTTCTGCCCCCTTTTACAAGCTTGACTAGAATGCTATCAACCCTCTAGGAAGGTTAGAGTTTCCAACCCCTCGAATCAGTTCCTCCTCTAATTCACATCACAGCATCATTTACCGCTTTGTAAGCCGCACACTGCTGCGCAATCCTTTACTGCTTTATAAGCCGCACACAGCTGCGCAATCCAATACTGCTTTGTAAGCCGCACACAGCTGCGCAATCCTCTACCGCTTTATTTACTGCTTTATATCTGCATTCATTCCCTTGAAACATTCCACACGCATCATGGAATCCCGCATAGAGGAGGAGATACTAGAGGAAAGAACCCACCAAGAAGGTCAGGCCACACAATTCCTGACCCATCTAGAGGAAAAGATGGCCAGTCTAGGATACCAATCCGTAGAGGACATGTTTCATGACCTCGCCGACTACCGCCAGGTCAAAACCCTAAGACAGGAGGTCCCTGTCGAAACCCCGAAGGCCATTCCCAAAACCCCATTCACACCCAGTCACTCGGTCAACCCGAGCGTCTTTTCGTTCACCCCCCTTTCCCCCGCGAATCCAATATTCCCAACCGTTCCCATCCCAAGCCCTTACCAGGCCACCCCACACCCGGGACCACTAGACAACCCTCCTAGGAGAGAAACGCTGGACGAATCCATCCGGAGAATCCTCTCCGAGACGGGTCCCTCAGCCCGCAAACACATGTCTCTACATAACCTGAGACAAATCCCGTCAGTTCACCGACCGGAGGGATTCAAAATCCCCAAATTCCGCCGGTATAACGGTTGTGGAGACCCAGACATTCATTTAACTGCCTTTTATCTCGACGCACGCCCGTTTCTAGATAATCAACCTCTGCTAGTCTTCCTCTTCCAGAAATCGTTGGAAGGAGAAGCACTACAATGGTACTCCACCCTCCCTGTAGATCACTTGTCGAATTTCTCGGCTGTAAGCGAGAAGTTCTTGGGCCGCTACGGTTACAAGAGGATTAGGACCCCCTCTATTTTGGATTTAACCGTTGAGAGAATGAGGCCTAGGGAGGAATTCGAGCAATACGTGTCTCGGTGGCGCACACTTGTCCACCGGACCGGCCTGCAACTCACAGAATGTCAAGAAATTGACATGATGTTACAGAGCCTGAGTACAGAACTTCGTACGAGCCATTCGTACCGAGACTGTACTACGTATCAGCTTTTGATTGACCGCCAGAACAGGATTTCCCGTTGTGCAGCCCCAGTAGTACAAACCCAGTCCCCACCTATCAGCCATAGGGTTGGGCAACCGCCTCGCAAGGCACAAACCCCCACGGTAGAGGGGATTATTACCCAAGTATCGGCACTCTACCCGAATGGAGCACGAGTTCCTGGTCGAGGAATGGCTCTGAGACAGTACACGTCCGGTTCGTCCGGGTATGCGCCGCCTCGGCCAATCAACCAAAACTTCACTACTCGATCAGTACCCGTCCCCGTGCCGATAAGACAAAACCCCGCAACCCATAATTCCCCAATTCAGGCCCCCTCAATCCAAAACCAAGACCAAAACAGGAGACCCTTCTACCCTATCTCCCCAAGAACGCAAGGCATAACCCCTAGAGAACCCACGCGCAGCCTCCGTGATGAGGCTGCACCTCCCTCCTTCTACGGCCCAAAATGGTCAAACAGAAGAGATAGCTACCCTCCCCTTCCAGAAACCCTAGGGAACATCTTTAAAGCCTTAATAAAAGTCAATGGCATTTCCTTACCCATGGCTGGACCTTCGCCTATCGGTGCCGACCCCACCCGTTTTTGTCAATATCATCGACATCACGGCCACACCATCGAACAATGCTCCTCGTTTCGAGACATTGTCTACAACCTTGATGAAGAAAGGAGCTTAGACTGGGCCACCATCAGGGGACTCAAAGACAACCTAGCTACAAGGGCCCTAAAAGTCAAACCAACCCCAGAAACCCCCAACCCTGTGGAAACCACAACCCAAGACCCAAGGCCAGCCACGAAGGCTCCCATGGAAGAACCAGAGAGCTTAAGCTATGAAAGCGACTACACCATAAAAGACGCTGAGCACGAAGAGTCACCCAGGATCATCCCAGGTGGCTTAATCTTACCAGCCTTTTCTCCCATCCTACCAGCCCCCTCCCCCATTCTCCCCAAAACCACAAAGCCCTCTCTCCCTAAAAAACTCCAGCCATTATCCCCTTCACCAATTGACGAAAGCCTATACCCATTAAAACAAAACCCCCGAACCACCATTGACGCACTGAACCATCATACTACTAGAGCAGGCAGAATTTTCAACACTGTACCCTCTTACAGACACCCCCTGCCTGAAACAGAGACTGAGGAGCCCCACACCGGAGATAAGATCGACATCCTAGACCAACTCCGAAAAATCCCCGCAAAAATTTCTATTTTAGAGCTAATCGAAACCTCAGAACACCACCAGCACGCTCTAAAAATGCTCCAAGAAAGAATCCAAGTCGACCCCCAAATCTTTACCCTAGGCGTACCAATAGCCCTAGCCACCGCAGGACTAGGGCCCATCATAACCTTTAGACCTAAAGAAGAGATTCACGATAAAGTCGTTAGCACTTCAACCCTATGCATAACGATCAACCTCGAAGGATACTCGGTGGATAAAGTTCTAATTGACACCGGGGCGGGAGTAAACCTCATATCACTACAAACCTTCAAGCACATTGACGGATGCATTACTACACTCTTCGAAACGGACACCCGTATATTTGCCTATGACAAAACGGCTCGTCCGGTTCTAGGCTTTAAGGACTTCCGATTAAAGGTAGGGCCGCTAGAAACTTGTTAGGCCTGTGTCATTTAGAGTCCTATTTTCGATCGGAGTCGCTAAAATTTTGGTTTTTAGCTACCTGCTGGGACTGGAGGACTCTAATTGAAGATATAACTGCATATTATGGGTCTTGGTACAGTTTAATACTGCCCATAAAATTTTCGTTTAATTCCGATAACGTTTTTGGAATTATACACTTTCGGATTGATATTTGGATTTGATTTTGTTAAAATCCAAGACGAAGAGATAAAAATCCGATATTATTACGAGATGTTCAGTTTTGAGATAGCTTCCATATAGAAGTGGAATTGGATCAACTGGATTCGTATATTAAAAGTTATGGGTATTTTTCCGAGTATACCCCGAAGTTGAGAAATCCAGGCAGCAGCCCTGTAAGATGTTTAGCCTAGATTTTGGAATAGCTGGAGAGGTTATTTGATCTGGGTGTAAACATGAAAGTTGTAGATAATCGTCTTATCTTTCAAATGCCACTAGAATCGTGCAATTCTGAGCTGTATTGAGGAAGTTATGGCCGTTTAAGTGAAGGCTGCGCAGAGATTTTAAGTCCGAGGATGACTTGGTCATTTACTCGACCTTTGCTTATTTAATCCCCAAATGTGCACGACTTTGGGTCTCTCCTCCTCTCTTTTCTGGTCCAGCCCCCCTTTTGTATGTGTTTTGGGTGGAGGAGGTGATGGTGGTGGAGAAGAAGATCAAAAAGGAGTGGAAAAGGTGTGTTTATGTTGTTGTTGTGCTTTGTTATCCTCCCTTCTTAATCCATCTTCCTCAAGCTCCCCCTCATTGTTTTCCCCTCCCCTTTGGACAGCAGCCCCCCATGTGTTTGTTGTAATGCCACATTGAAGAAGAAGAGCAAGGAAGAGGTGGTGGTTGCGGTGGTTGCGGTTGGGGTGGCCGAGGGTGCGCTTGCGAGCCCCTACGCCCCCCTTTCCTTTCCTTTTCCCCCCTCTCCTTTGGTGAGTTTTCCCTCTTCTTTTTGTGGTTCTTATGCATATAAGGAGTGCTTGGTTGTTGGTGGAGGTGGTGATGAAGTCTCCTCTTCCAATGTATTTGAAGGTGTGTTGTTTGTAAGGAGGTGCGGGGCGTCGGGGGTGCTCACATGCGTGCGGAGTGCGCGGGAAGCATGCATAAGGTGCTCGCATGCGTGCGGAGTGCGCGGGAAGCATGCATGAGGTGCTCGCATGCGTGCGGAGTGCGCGGGAAGCATGCATAAGGTGCTCGCATGCGTGCGGAGTGCGCGGGAAGCATGCATGAGGTGCTCGCATGCGTGCGGAGTGCGCGGAAAGCGTGCATGAGGTGCTCGAGGGTGTGCTTGACGTTGTTCGATGCGTGCGGAGTGTGCGGGCAGCGTGCACGAGGTGCTCAAGGGCGTGCTTAGCCTTGCCCAATGCGTGCGGAGTGCGTGGGAAGCATGCACGAGGTGCTCGAGGACGTGCTTGACGTTGTTTGATGCGTGCAGGGTGCATGGGCAGCGTGCACGGGGTACTCGAGGGCGTGCTTGCGGTGCTCAGACGCGTTCGGAGTGCTTCGTGGTGTCGAGCAGCTTGTTATAGCCAAATGCAACCATTGGATGATCCTTGGCGGATTGGTATCGGGCTTCGGATTCAGCTCGTCGCTCTCTTGCGTTTCGCGAGCCGTGCGCTCGTTAGGTGAGTGGTTCGATCCAACACTTCGGGACGCGCTCGATGCACGTAGTCGTGCACCGCACGTCCTTGGGGCATCTTAACCCCTAAATATGCTAGATATTTGCATGTTAGGGTGGTATAGCTCGTATACTGCGTAGAACCCCTATTCTACCCTATACTTGCTTATATATGCATTCATGTTGGAATAAATGTGTTTTCATGTGCCCCTTGTGTTTTGGACATATATTTTCGAATGAGTGTATGGATGTATAGAATATGCATGCCTTAGGTAGTATTGTAATACTCCTTCTCCTATATGAGTAATATCCAGCATGTCAAACCTTGGGTTAATAACCGAATGCGTGCTAATATTTTCCCTTATGATTAGACTGGAGGAATGGTGTAGTTGTTGCACCCATCTGTTGGGGCAAAACTATGACCAGCCTTTCCGGAGAGGATGAGACTTTCCCTCTCTCTCGCCCTCCCTCTTTACGCAAACTGAGTAAGTAGATGTAGTTCCTACTAGACTCAGGTGCGCTTGAGAAAATTAGTATGCACCGGTTAGTGCGCGAGATCGCGCTTGACCATTTCCTCTCAAGTTGGTGATAACCAACGAATGCTATGATGTATTTTGTGTGATTGTATGATTATGGCCTTATAAGCATGTTTAAGTGGGTCATACCTTGTATGCATATTGTATGATTTGTTGTTTATGATGTAAATCCATGTTAGGGAGTACCCCTATAGTTATATATATATATTATTGTGCATGTGGCACATATTATCAGGTTATGATTCTCCTTATATATATACATATATATGTGTGTATGTTAACTAATTTGGCCTATCCGTAATAGGCGAGGGTATGACCCGCGGTCGGGTCGTACCCTATTAGTTAAAGCGCTAGCGATGTAATCACCCTTGCATCCGAGTGATGCATTCGTATCGAATTCTGAAGAATTCATCGTGGCATCGACTTTGTTAAACCGATAGCTACGGCATTAACTTGGGCCTACCCGTGCTAGGCGTGTGTCTGAACCGCCTATTGGGTTATGCCCCTGGCTTTCTACATGAGTGTAGAGATAGTCCTCGCGTTCGAGTGACGCCTCCGTGAGGGAATACAAGAGTATTCGATATCATCGATATATGTGTGTAAGTACCAAGGGTAGTTGGCTTTCCCATAGGGTTCGCATTGCGAACGCAAGGTGCTTCCTCCTGACATCGTCATGAGTCGAAGCTACCCGACATAGAAGCTGCCCTGTAGGGTGCCACCACTTGTAGGTGCTACCGATGCGTACCGCGGTACACATCTAGGGAATGTACTGATCGTGGAAGGCCGACAGGTAGAGGCTGCACGGGAGAGAGCTACCAAGTGATATTTCGGGCTTCAAGTCGTTCTCCCCTTCGTCGGATCCGCGTTGAAGCTGCCCGGCTCGTAGTTGTCCTGTGGGGTGCTCCCAGACGTATTTATGACACCTATTGGTGCGCCCATATGGTAGAGATAGCGGTCATGGAGAGGCTACCAGGTAGAGGCTCCCCGGGAGAGGGCTACCGGATGACGATGGGTGTAGAGCAACTGAGTTCATTTCAAAAGTCCCTAGTCACCCCTCCGGGGGCTAGGGTGAGGATGAGTTGTTGTCACGTCGCCACGTGACCCAAATACCCATCGAGTATACTCTGGGTTTGTTACTTCTGACGCTTGAGGTATCGAAGTATATCTCTACCTCGTAGCAGATGGATGCGTTGTGTCTCGTTAACCAGTAGCACGTGGTGTTATGGTTAACCCTCGTTTGTCCCCGGGTCTCTTTGGAGCTCCCCTTCGGGGTCGGGGCGATGAATGTGTTAAGTCACGTCGCTACGTGACCCATTGGTTTGTTCACCCGTTCCCATATTGGTTGGGTCTGGTTAAGTATCGATGTTGAGAGATATCGATAACAACTATCTCTATGTAGATGATCACAATAGTGTTGTTTAGACCAGTAATTCCGCGTCTCCTTGACAAACGGTATGGTCTCTCCCCAAGAGTCCCAAGAGTCTCCCTTCGGGAGTGAGGGTGTGGGTGAGACGGGTTGCACCGCCGTGTGACCCTACTATTCATTGGGTTTCAACCCATGTCTTTCCTTGAAAGGAAATTGCCTTAACAATAAATTGTTATAGTGGTGTTCGGTTTCCGACCACTCACTGAGCTTGTAGCTCACCCCTCGCGTACTGTTTCTTTTACAGGGGCGTTGTTGGGCGTGGAGCTGGAGTTTTCCTATGGCGTGGTCTTGCGTGCGTGGAAACGTTCTGTTCGGCGGATTGGCGAGTGCGAGGCTGTCAGCAGTCCTAGAGTCTTGTGTATTGGTAATTCGTGCGTGTGGCACTTGTTGTATTTTATTGGCTAGACTTGGCTCTCACAGGACAGTGATTGTGTATTCGAGTCTGTAATAATATTTTTGGTTTACAGACTTATTGATAGTTTATGCTTCCGCTTTTCAGTTGTATTATCAGTTATCATTGCTTCATTAGCCTTGTGTATTGTTTATTGGAGTCGTTGTTGACCTCTTGTTTATGATAGCTGATATTATATTATTGCCACGTCTTGGGGACGGCCGCCCTGGGGCGTGACAAAACTAGCGCTAAAGCATATGTCCTAGAAATGGATTCAGATTATAATATGATCCTAGGACGTAAATGGCTAGCATCCATAAAAGGGGTCTCCTCTCCCCTACATCAATGTTTGAAATTCCCCTTGGGAGGTCGAATAATCAAAATACAAGGGGATGCGATCAAAGGACCTAAATCAAGGTTCACCGATAATGAAGCCATCACTGTAAAAACCAGTAGCCCAAAACCCATAGAAGCCACCATCCACATCTTAGATTTTCCTGCCGATTGGCTAAATCCACGGAGTACTCTCCCTGCTACCTCAAAAGCAAGCCACCCTAGGCTTGAAAACCCTGGCTGGCGTATCATGGGAATCATGGGTTACCTTCCCGGGAAAACCCTGGGACACAAAAATGGGATCTTAGACCCCATCAAACTCCCAGCATGGCTAGATAAGAAAGGCAATGGCTCATCCAAACATCACCCTAAACTAAGGGAAAAATGTGATTGGAAGTTATACGAACATTTCGTGAGAGGAATAATCGTAGAACCCGCCAAAAACATCGTATACCCCTACCCCCCGGACCCTATCCCAGAAACAGAACCAGACTATCTCTCTGGCTCCCTAGAATGGCTATTCCCACACCCTTATAAACACCTAAACACACACTCACGGCCAGACGATAAAACTCCAGCTGACCCAGCCTCCTTTTCTCGCAGTGTTCAAGCATCGCAACAAAGGAGCGCCAGCTGCTGGAGAAAAGTCGGTTGAAATACTTCCATTAATCCAGTAGATTGTAAATAATAAGTGTCTTTTCTGTTCAAAACAAAAAAAAATGGAAACCAAAACCCTAGGATCCCTGTTCGACAAGGATGATTTTACCCCAGCATGGCACCCCTTTAGCGAGGACTCTGACCTCCTAAATAAACTACAACGTCTAGCCAGTCAGGCCAAAAATCCCTACCCTAGTACCTCATCCAAGACTGTCAAACCTACTAGGGGTCAAATTCCAGACCAGACCATTAGCAACTTAGAAGGGTATAGCAGGACCATGTTAGGTTTAGAAAGATTTAAAACAATAGCAGTTATAGAAGAACTAGACCTAGATAACATAGAAAACCCAGACGATGGTCTAGGAGTCTTCGAGATATGTGATGAGGACGATGAAGAAAAAGGGGACCTGTCTGAAGAATTCAAGCAGAGCCTTCAAAGGTTTGATGAAAAGACGGAAGAAGCAGATGAGAAGATAGAGGAGCTAAACCTAGGGACAAAAGCTGACCCCAAAATCATTTCAATTAGCACAGAACTAAATCACGATGAGAGAGAGGGCCTGGTTAAAATATTACTCGAGTATAAAGACATCTTTGCGTGGTCTTACAAGGACATGCCTGGGCTCGATACCTCGTTAGTCGAACATCAGTTAATTTTAGAACCAAACGCAAAACCAGTAAAACAAAAGCTGAGATGTCTACATCCCGAGGTAGCTTTAAAAATCAAAGATGAGGTAGACAAACTCCACCAGGCTAAATTTATCCGGGTAGTTTTATACCCAAAATGGGTGGCAAATATTGTTCCAGTATCCAAAAAGAATGGAAAAATCCGGATATGCATCGACTTCAGGGACCTCAATCGAGCTTGCCCAAAAGATGACTTCCCACTCCCTCATATTGACCTCCTTGTCGACAACATGGCAGGATATGAAATGCACTCGTTCATGGATGGCTTTTCTGGATACAACCAGATCCGGCTGGCAGAAAAAGACCAAGAAAAGACTTCCTTTACCACACCCTGGGGAACTTACTGCTACTTAGTGATGCCTTTTGGGCTCAAAAACGCAGGTGCAACATATCAAAGGGCTATGACCTCAATATTCCATGATATGATGCACAAACTAGTAGAAGTATATGTGGATGATATCTTAGTCAAATCTAGGACTCGAATAGGACACGCAGACATACTTAGACAAGTGTTACAGAGATGAAGGGAATATTCACTCAAAATGAATCCAAAGAAATGTCGCTTTGGGGTCTCCTCCGGGAAACTTTTCGGATTCATGGTAAGTAACCGGGGAATAGAAATAGATCCGACCAAGGCAAAAGCCATCGCCCAAATGCCCCCACCTAAAAACCTAAAAGAGTTGAGAGGGCTCGTAGGAAGGCTGCAATTTATTAGGAGATTTATTTCGCAACACGCTGAAAGATGTCGCCCCTTTTACAAACTGTTGAAAGGAGGAGTCAAGTTTAATTGGGATAGTGAATGCCAAAAGGCCTTTGATAACTGAAAAACATACCTTCTTAATCCCCCAGTCCTTTCGGCTCCAGTACCCGGACGACCCCTGCTCCTCTATATAGCTGCAACTAAGGAAGCCATTGGCGCGGTGCTTGCACAACACGATGACATGGGAAGAAAGGTAAAGGCCATTTACTACCTAAGTAAAACCCTGATTGAGTACGAAAAAGCCTACCCTCCTACAGAAAAGACTTGTCTAGCATTAGTATGGGCTTCCCAAAAGCTGCGACATTATTTTCTTGCCCACAAAGTCAAATACTTTGCCAAAATGGACCCAGTAAGGTTCCTATTCGAGAAAGCCATATTAATTGGACGCATAGCCCGATGGCAAGTACAGTTAAACGAGTTTGACATCACATATGCCACTCAAAAGTCCATCAAAGGGCAAGCCATCGCTGACCACCTCGCTCAACTACCCCTCCCTGATTACGAACCAGTAAAAACTGACTTCCCGGAAGAAGAAATATTTGCGCTTATTGAAGAAAATGATAGAGAGACATGGACGCTATACTTTGACGGAGCGGTCAACCAAAAGGGAAAGGGAATAGGAATAGCACTAATCTCCCCCGAAGGCGTCATTATCCCACAAGCGTTTCAGCTTACGTTTAAAGCCACCAAGAATACGAGGCCCTGATAGCAGGTTTGAAGACGGCCCTAGCCCTAGGAGCTAAAAATTTAGACATCGTTTGGGACTCCCTCTTAGTAATCCGCCAAACTCTTAAAAAATATCAGACTAGAGACCCAAAACTAAAGCCGTACAGAGAACTAGTCATAGTCCTGCTAAAACAATTCTGTAAGGTTACTCACATTTTCATACCCCGGACCGGCAATATTCTTGCAGATTCTCCAGCCTCTTTAGCCTCATCGCTCACCTTTCCCTTATCTAGGACATCTGAAACAGTCACTATCCAGAGACTAGAAACACCTGCCACCGAACTCGGTGACTATAAAACTCAAAGTCTCCTAAAAATGAACCGGGCCAACAAAAATGCTAGTACCACGGGGATCCTAGGCCTTGAACTAGGAGATATAGACGACGGAAACCCCTGGTACTTTGATATTAGAAACTACCTTAAAAATGGTTCATTCCCAAGCTACGCTACCAGCAACGACCAGAAAATAGTCAAAAGGATAGCAGTCAAATACTGCCTCCGAGGAGGGATACTCTTCCGAGCCACCTTCAATGGGGAACTACTTAGGTGCTTGGACGACGAAGAAGCATATACCATTGTAGAAGAAGCTCACTCCGGAGTATTTTGAGGACACGTCAACGCCCAGATGCTAGCGAAAAAGGTATTAAGAATGGGCTACTATTGGCCCACGCTTGAAGGGGACTGCAACAAATACGTTAAGCGTTGTATCCAGTGTCAAAATACACGCACCAGCATCTTCTTTACATCCCATGACTTCACCATGGCCCTTCTCTATGTGGGCATTAGATGTGATAGGACCATTCCGGGACACTATAGAAAACACTACCCAAAAATCTTTCATCCTCACCGCTACAGAATACTTTACCAAATGGGCTGAAGCCGAGTCCTATGTAGTAATTAAAAGCTCTACCCTGGCTCGTTTTGTCCACACCCACATCCTTGCACGGTTCGGTACCCCCAAAGCAATTATAACTGACAATGGTCCCCAGTTCATCCAAGAATTTCAAGACCTATGCAATAAACATCATATAGAACTTCATCATTCCACGCCATATTATCCACAAGGGAATGGACAGGCCGAGGCCACCAATAAAACCTTGCTCAAAATTATACAGAAAACGGTAGAAACCCATAAGGCAACTGATTGGCCTGATAAATTGGTAGACGCCCCCCGGGCATACCGAACCTCCATTAGGACACCCACTGGTCAAACCCCCTATTCACTCACGTTTGGAGTCGAAGCAGTAGTACCCTACGAAATCCTTGTCCCATCCTTAAGGATAGTACTAGAAGAAGACCTCCAAATTGAGGAAAGGAGAGAGGCACTCCTACTACGCCTCGAACTACTAGACGAGAAAAGATTAAGAGCGGCAGACCATGCCCAGGCCTACCAAAGAAGGGTGGCAAGGGCATTTGAAAAGAAGGTAATAAAAAGAAAATTCGAAATCGGGGAATTAGTTCTCAAGCAAATCATGCCATCGAGACAGCCTCACCCAAGAGGAAAGTTGCAACCCACATGGGAGGGACCCTATGTGGTCACCCATGCCTATTCCGGGAATGCCTACCACCTGGTAGATGCCGAAGGAGTCGAGGTTCCAGGTTCGTGGAATGCACTTTATCTAAAGACATTCCATGCATGAATAGCTTTCAATACTTAAGAACTATTATTCTTCCTTCCTGTGATTTCCAGCGTTTAGTACTTGATAAAAGAATTATAAGACTCTCAAAGATAAACTCGTATCTATTCGAACACATCTCCACCAAATCATGCTGTTTCCTTCACACACGTATAGCTGGAGTAAATTCACCTGAAAGAAGAGAAATTGTCTACCCCGTAGACTGGGACAATTTAAAACCCCCAAAGCAAAAAACATCCCTTATTTCCGCCCTACTCATATTAAACCTAGGTCAAAATGAGGAGTTACCTAGGCCTGGCATATGTCCCAAAACTGGCTCTGGCACTATACAAACACTTCTAGAGGGGAAGCATGAAAAGAATCGGGGTGAAAAATAGAAAAGCCCCCCCCCCCCTCAAATTAAAAAAAAAACAAAAAAAAAGAGAAATCAGGCAATGAGAGGCCAAACACCCAGGTTAACGGGTTAAACTCTCTATTTAGCTGGCTTTCACGCCTTTACGCACGGTATACGCTAGACAACGGCTATACCAGTACACATCTAAACAACGGACTGTACTTTCCACCCAAAATAAAGAAGTAGTAAAAAGAAGAAAGCCAGAGGGACCTAGAAAGTAAGACATGTGCTAGACTAGGTCAATTCTAAATATTGCCCAAAACGAAGATATTACTCTTACCCCATTCTCCCCCTCCCCTTTTATTTTCGCAATGGGATTCTAAATTGAACCACGTCTGCCGGGAAAGGCGAAATTTTGACCAAAGATAGATCGTGTCCAGGTTTACAAACTACACACACTCACATGAGTTCACTTAGAAGGGAAGCTTATTTGACTCGACTCTTGGTACACTCATGGATTTTTCAGCATGTTTAGAATAATAAGATTAAGCATTTGAAACCCATGAACCTAGAAAAATCGACACCTAAGGCCTATACCATTCAAATACAATCCTGGTTTGGACATGGGTGACCACAAGGGCTCCTCCACAGGGACTTGATGGCATCCTTTACTTCAGAAAATCGAGAACATTGCCCTCTCACATGAAAAGCCATTGAAGAACTAAAATGCCCCCTTATGCCACATATACTTACGCATAAGCTTGCATTTTCCTTTTCTAAAACACGTTGGCATCCGATTTTCTTGAAAATTATCCCCACTCATATGAAAATTGTCCCCATTCATATTAAAATTGTCCCCACTCATATGAAAATTATCCCCTCAAATATTAAAATTGTCCCCACTCATTACCCTTGCCGCACATGCCTGAGAAGAAATCGTCCCACCTTTTTACACATACTTAAAAGTTTTCCTTACTCACGCACTTGGAATCCCATCCTTGCATACTAAAGCATGGTCTCCCGCACTTTACCTTCTCGTTGCATACACATTTCATACACATGTTCATACACAAAACCTGTATAGATACCATGCTAAAACAAATTATATATCAAAACCTACACCCATCCATGAATCAAACCTATAAAAATCCAGATTCATCTACACATACATACATATCCATGAACATCCATACTAACTATTCCAAGACATGCATACAAAGGAGAATAATTAAATTGTCCCACCCAAAACCACAAACATAGACTATTTTTTTTTTCTAAACCTAAGAAAGCCTAAAAAAGAGTCCTTTCCTTTGAAACGCTCCAAACTCTGAAGTCTTGAGCTATACCTCACCGAAATATCACCTAAAACCAAAAACAAAAGAAGAAAAGCATGAATTCATCGCATATATACTATTCTTCTATTAAAACCAAGACACAAAGAAGCTATACCTTGGCGTATCGTCATCCGCTGGAGGCTGAGTAGGAGGAACGTCCTGACTTGGCTGAGAAGGGAGTAGTGGCTGATGAGAAGACTGAACCTCTGGGGCATCGGGAGCGGCAGGAGTCTCTCGAACCGAAGACGCGGCCCTCGCGTATATCCCACGACTCTGAGACGCCGAAGGACGGGAGGCACGGCTGAAGGTGGCCCCGGTAGCCAAGGAAGCCAAGAGAGAATGGTCAGGCTCAAGTGGAAGAAGATCGAGGTCCGCCTCCCAAAGACGGACCTGCTGCATGTCCCTGTCTCTCCTCTCCAATCTCTGTCGGAGACGACTCTCTGTCCCTCTGGCCCGATCCTCGGCGGCCCTCAACCTCTCCTCCAACTCCCGCACCCTCGCCTCCGACGCCCTGAGCGCCTCTCGATCCCTATCCCCGGCCGCCTGCAGAGAACGGACTAAGTCTCCCATTAAACCTCCAGGAACACCCGCCGAAGCCTCCAACTCCGACACCCTCATCTGGAGGGAGTCCCTCTTGCGGCCTAGGGAGATAAACCCCTCCTCTCTCAAAGCCACCATGGACCTCAGTCGGTCCGCCTCCTCCTTAACCCGAGAAGCCCTACCCCTTGCCTGGCCTAGCTCCATCCGCACGGCCGTCAACTCGCTCCGGCCACATCTAGCTCCCTCGTCAGTTCGAGCTCTCGCTCGGAAATCATGGAACAAGGAGGGGCGGAAGAAGAAGAAGCGCCGTCAGCCCTCACTCTCGACAAAGCATCCACCTGAGCCTCGAGGACCCGGACCCGGTCCTGCAAGCGTCCTCTCTGAACCCGCAACGCCTCTATCTGCCTGGCCCGCGCTTGGAGGTGCTCATTGGGGGTCTTGAGCCTCTTCTCCATCTCGTTCAACTCAACCTACAAAAGCGACACCACTCAAAAAATATTCAAGCAAAAGAGAACGAAGAAGAGAAGGAGAGCTTCCAAACTTACGTAGGCATCCGGGATCTCCTCCTCCATCGTCCCGAGGATACCCGCATACTCCCGACGATACCAAGCTAGGTATTCATCACTCGAAGTCACCTCGGGACGACACCCCACCAAGACGCCTCGGCCCATCCATCCCGCCACATACGTCGCATAGTTCCTCGGGAGGTTCGTATCCCGAGGAATCCCGGCCACCGGAATCAAGGGGCGGCACGGAAGAGGATCGGGCACCCACTGATGGTACCCAAGCTGGCGTATGACCTGGCTGATCGCGTGGAACACGACCTCATTGAAATAGATCAACCAGACGTCTCGCGCCAGAGCCTCGGGAACCTCTCCCGAGTAAGGCCTCCAATTCATCTAAAAAAGCATCAAAAGATAGGAAGAGTGCTTAGCCAAAAGAAAACCAAATACGAGCCAAAGAAATTAAAAGAAAACTTATACCTCTTCCTCCGACAAAGCGCGGAAGGCCTCTCGGAATTGGGCGAGGCGGTGCAAGCGGGAAGATCCCCGGGAGGACATGATCGAACGGAGCCAAAGTCGGGCGATCAATGGCAAAGTGCTCGTACCCGAAGATCTAGCAAAGCAAGAGGGGAAACGTCACGATCCAAACTAAGCTAAGCCAAAGAAAAGACATTTACCACTCACTTACACGTACCTGAAGAAATGGCACAAAGCCGCCAAGGTTCTATCCCCCGGCCCTCTTGACTTTCTTCGAGAGCTCCGCAAATAGATGGGCGAGCATCGCCGCTCCCCAAGCACAGCGCCCCATACCCTCCAGGTCCCTCATCAGCAAGAGAGAATGCGAGGAAACCTTATCAGAGGCCGTCGAAATGAGGACCCGGCCAAAGAAGTAGAGGAAGAACGCCCTCAACTACCTCCGTGCCCTCTGTGGGCACGCGGCCGCCTCTCTCGCCTCGATCATCGCCCGCCGCCTCTCGAAGCTAGCTGCAGCTTCGCCCTTCTGGCGCTCAGTAAAGGAACCGAGGCCGTACTGCCACGAAAGCTGCCCCAAAGGGATCCGGTTCAGCGTCCGCTCTCGCTCCACGAACGCCCATTCCCCGATCAACTCTCGGAAAAGCCCCCTGTAGTCCGCAAGGGTGGCCGCAATCACTGCCTCCCCCAAGACCAGAAGGCCAGTAATCCGATGGACGTCCTAAAGGGTCGGCATGACAGCACCAGTAGGGAGAATAAAAGCGCAACTCTCCGGATCCCACCTCTCCGCCAAAGCCTCCACGTAAGGACGGTGGACGTGGAATGGCTCGATCAGGAAGAAGGAACGGAAGCCTGCTCCATCCACCAAGCTCCTCTCCCCCTGCCCCAAGGCGTCGTACCATCTCTTCGTCCCGTGCCATAAAGCCCTGATACGATTCAGCCTCTACAAAACAAACAAAGGGAACATGGGTTAGTTTAAAAGCGAGCGAGAGGTAAGAGTCCAAATCTGCGAATCATTTTAAACCATGCTTAGCGAAATAAAACTTCCACATGCTAAAAAGAAACAAAAGCATGAAAGAAAGAAGCTACACTCTTCATGTGATCACGCATGCTAGACGAGCACATCTCTCCGTGGTCACCACTCACACGCTTTCTTACATCACAGCCTATCATGCTTATACCTCCCCTAAACACACCTAAGCAATACAGCAATATAAAACTCGAACCCATGAAATGCATGCATACACTCCCTCATGCTCTACCACGATCAAACACGTACGAAACCACATACACATAGAAAAGTATCGCATGCAAGCATATTAGCTATATCATTTCTCTCTCCTTTATATGCATATAACAAACATGGATATATATATAGAAATTGTCCCCCTCCCAATAAAAACAAACCCATCTCAAAATTTTAGTCAAGACCTAGCCTCTGACAGTCTAAATCAACTCCCTGGATAGTATTGGTCGTGTTGTCTTAACTTCTTGAAGATCGGACTGGCCAAAATAGGGGTCTCATTCCTTATCATCGGTTGAAGTCTTTCCTGCTTCGCGCAAAGACTCCATCCGATGAGGGACAACTGTAGATACCCTAATTTTGACAATCCAGAAAGACGAAAAATACTTCAATTAACACTTAGGAATGACCCACATTTGGACATCAAATAGAAGACGAAACTTAGAAAAACAAAACCGAGAAACCCTAGCCACACTTAGAAACCTAAGTCCCTGGAAAGGGGCGGCTAACACTAACTAGCCGCCCCATCCTGGGTGGGGTGGCTAGTTGCAATTAGCCGCCCCCCTGGCCGACCCCAAACCGCTTCCCTGGATGGGACATAAAGCAGCATTAAATACTAATCATTGCGGCGGGTTGCGACCTATAGCCGCCCCATCTTAGCCGATTCAACCCAAGCAACCGACCCAAGCCACCGCTTGTCAGAGATGGGACGATTGGCAGGTCATGATGGAGGCGGCTACCAGAAAATAGCCGTCCCATACTGGGTGGCTAGTTTGGACTAGCTGCCCTTCACCTGATCTCTTACAAAAGAACAGAGAATTAGTAAGGGGTATAATCAAACACACTATTACCCAAGTCACTTTATTACCCCCTGGACATCCCCTGCCTCTTTTTTTACTATAAATAGAGGAAGTCCCAAGCCTTTACAACACATCATCTTCAATTAACATCATCTCTCCAATTCCCAATTCAAATTCACAAACCCATTCCACTATTTGAAATCCCTAGAGAGAGAGAGAGAGTCCCATTTGTGAGAGAAAAACCATTCCCAACACAAAATCACCCTCTCAATCTAACCTCCAAAACCCGAGTTAAACCCATCTTAACCTCTACCAAAACCAAATCCATTTCCCACTTAGGTTATGTCCAAGTTAACCTAGGCCTTGGACGGCTAACCTAAAGTAGCCGCCCTACACCCGACAGCTCAAACCCAGTAGCCGCCCCACACCCACACCTCCACTTCACCCAAGACTCCTCTAGCCAAGCCCCGAAATTGAATAGGATTACCTGTTTTTCATCTCTGTGTACGGTATATCCGTGTCCAAGAGCGGAGACCCCACAAACTCCCCACATAGACGACCAAATCCGACCCAACTTTTCCTGCTTTTTTGAAAAGCAGGTGGCGATCACACACACACCGGAATCCCCTTGAGCCGCTGTCGGGTGCCTCGACCGGGAACGAGACCCCACCAGGGCACGCACTGGATCCGAATCCCCAAAGAACCCCACAAATGCGGATTTTTCACCACCGACAGGTACGCACATCCCAATCTCTGCCTCTCGCTGGCCACGTCGCTCTTAGTAGCTCAAGCCCGAGACGGTACGAACATTCCATTCTATGCCTCTCACCGGCCACGTCACTTGTAGCGACTCAAGCCCGAGACGGTACGAACATTCCAATCTCTGACTCTCGCCGGCCACGTCGCTCGTAGCGGCTCCAGCCCCAGACGGTACAAACATTCGAATCTCTGCCTCTCGCCGGCCACATCGCTCGTAGCGGCTCAAGCCCGAGATGATATGAACATTCCAATCTATACCTCTCGCCGGCCACGTCGCTCGCAGCAGCTTGATCCTGACACATTAGATTCTCCGCCTCTCGCCTGCCACATCGCTCGTAGCGGCTCAATCCTGAGAGGGTATGAACATTCCATTCTCTGCCTCTCCCTGCCCACGTCGCTCGCAGTGGCTCAAGCCCGAGACGGTACGAACCATCGACTCTATGCCTCTCGTCGGTCACATTGCTTGCTGAGGCCCGGGCCAGAGGTAGTGCGAAACACTCGTCCGCAACATCCACTCCCGGGTCGAGCCCGTTACCTTGTATCGGTAGACCGCACTCATATCAGTCGGGTCTAGATTGAGGGTCCCACATGGCCTTATCAACCGGGAGAAAGGATATCGATCCCATACTACGGGTACCTGCATATATATTTGTTACGAATGCCACCTAAATCCATTCATTCGAGCAATAAACAACGACATTCGGTGCACAAGGAAACTGTTTTATTGTGAGTTTCTGTACAAAAACAAATTACAACGGCTCTTCGATCACTACCCAAACCGGCAGGAATCACGTGCCGGTAAATGCAGCAAAGCGGGAGAGCATAATAGACGCCGGGGAAAGTCCTCACACGGCCGATCACCTCTGGCGGGATTCTCCTAGTGCTCCTGGCAGGAACAAGTGTCGCGCTCCAGGTCTCTCTGTAGGTCCGGGCATGCGTCACGCTCAGCCCAGCATCGAGATCGTCCTCGAGGGCTCGCACCTCCCCTTCGAGCTCCAGTGCCCGGGTCTGGCATCGGGTGGCCGATCGCTGAGAGAGAGTCGCACTCCGCGGTCACCGCAGAAAGTGCCAGCGCGGCCTCCTCTGCCTTAGCGAGTGCTCCCGGGGAGATTTCTCGGCCGGCTACAGGGGCAGGGGCGACATCATCCTTCTCATCACTCGACCAGGACTCCTCCTCGTCACTCTGAAGGATGAGTCGACGTTTTTCCTGGCAGTCCTCGACTTGGGACGGCTTACCGCCAGCCCTGCTACTCTCCCCCCAGACCGGTATGCTGCTACTAGCGTCGCCGTGGGGGGCGGACTGGAGAAATCGACGAGCAACAACAATCGCCACCAGTTCCCAAGCATCGGGGAAAGGCGTCTCCATTGAGATAGCCTCACCGCCTCCTAAACAGTATCGTCCAAGAACCGGATCCTCGACCCGGGCATGCCCACAGTCGGGTCAATGTTTCCTACAAAGACAGCGTCGTGTAAGGGTCAAAAAGCGAATGCGTGAAGGAATAATGAATGATGACCAAAGACTGAACGTCTACTTACTGAGTTCACCAAAAGAGGTGTGTATAGGGGGAACACCGGCAACAGGGCACTGCCACGGCCCCCGGATGACCGCGACTTCTTCCTTCCAGCTACGATCGCGATCCGGGATGCCCTACATCAGATACCTGTCACCCCGCATAGCGAAATACAACACCTCGCGGATCCCGAGACCATATCCCTGGGTCTCGTTCAAGAAGAGGACGGCAGCAAGAACCCGAAACACATTCGGGTGAACCTGCATTGGCGCTAACCTGAAGAACGAGAGGAAGGTGGGGATAAAGGGGTGTAGCGGAAATTGAATGGCCGTGAGTGTAGATACCCCAATTTTGACCGTCCAGAGAGACAGAAATACTTCAAGAAACACACGAAAATATCCCAAATTTGGACATCTAGTAGAGAACCAAAGTTCGGGAAACCGGAAGCCTTGACCTAAAACCGGAAACCCTAAACCGGAAGCCTTGACCCAAAACCAGAAACCCTAAACCGAAACCCCAAACCCGAAGCCAAAACCTAAACCCTAGCCCAAACCCTAACCCTAAACCAATCCCTAGCCCGGACCTAAACCTAAACCTACCCTAAAATCCAAAACCCTAAAAAAATCCTAGGTCCCTGGAAAGGGGCGGCTAGCCATAACTAGCCGCCCCAAACCGGGCGGCTAGTTTACACTAGCCGCCCTCCTAACCGCCCCCTGGCCGACTTTGGACCAGTCCCCTGGATGGGACATAAAGCAGCATTAAATGCTGATCATTGCAGCGGGTCATGACCTTTAGCCGCCCTCTATTGGCCGGATCAAACCGAGTAGCCGACCCAAGCCACCGCTTGTCAGAGATGGGACGTTTGGCAGGTCATGAGTGGGGCGGCTACCAGGAAGTAGCCGCCCCATCCTGGGCGGCTAGTTAGCACTAGCCGCCCTTCACCTGGTCTCTGACAGAAGAACCAGAGAATTAATGAGAGGTCTAATCGAAGCCAACCCACTCCATTACCCTCGGGATATTTCCCTGCCTCTCTTTTACTATAAAATAGAGGGGTCCCAAGCCCAAATACAACATCAACAAACATCACCAATCCATCAAAGAAACCATTTCCACACCAACATCCCACAATTCACATTCCATTTCCCCACTAGAAATCCCAAGAGAGAGAGAGAGAGAGAGCCCCCCTTTTGTGAGAGAAATACCCATTTCCCTACATAAAATACCCTCTCATCCCACCCTCCAGAAACCTGGGCTAAGCTTAGCTTAGCCTCTGTCCAAAACCAAACCCATTTCCTACCGAAGTTCTGCCCAAACCAACCTAGACCCTGGATGGCTAACCCTAGCTAGCCGCCCTCTGGCCGATGGCTACACACAACTAGCCGCCCCCTATCCACACCCCTTTGTCCCAAGACTCCTTTAGTCAAACCCCGGAAGCAGAATAGGATACCTGTTTTTCACCTCTGCGTACGGTATATCCGTATCTCAGAGCGGAGACCCCACAAACTCCCCCACGTAGGCGATCAAATCCGACCCAACCTTTTCCTTCTTTTAGAAAAAGCAGGTGGAGATCACACACCCTGGAATCCTCTTGAGACGCTATCGGGCGCCTCAACCAGGAACGACACACCCTCACCCCTTCCGAGAAGACGATCCAACCGAGCCCGCCAGGGCACGCATCCGATCCGAATCCCCGAAGAACCCCCACACACGTACACGCGCTCACTGCGCACCCTGCCGAGATCCGCTCCGACACATCCGACACATTCGTAGGCCTTCCCAACGGTACCGACAAATCTGACGATCACGGTGGGACCTCCCTCGTGAAAAACAACAAAAGGTAATCGTCTTATGCCCCCTTTTACAAGCTTGACTAAAATGCTATCAACCCTCTAAGAAGGTTAGAGTTTCCGACCCCTCGAATCAGTTCCTCCTCTAATTCACATCACTGCATCATTTATTGCTTTGTAAGCCGCACACAGCTGCGCAATCCTTTACTGCTTTGTAAGCCGCACACAGCTGCGCAATCCTTTACTTCTTTGTAAGCCGCACACCGTTGCGCAATCCTTTACTGCTTTGTAAGCCGCACACTGCTGCGCCATCCTTTACCGCTTTATTTACTGCTTTGTAAGCCGCACACCGCACACGCATAATGGAATCCCACCTAGAGGAGGAGATACAAGAGGAAAGAACTCACCAAGAGGGTCAGGCCACGCAATTCCTGACCCATCTTGAGGAAAAGATAGCCAGTCTGGGATAACAATCCGTAGAGGACATGTTTCATGACCTCGCCGACTACCGCCCGGTCAAAACCCTAAGACGGGAGGTCCCTGTCGAAACCCCTAAGACCATTCCCAAGACCCCATTCACACCCAGTCACTCGGTCAACCCGAGCGTCTTTTCGTTCACCCCCCTCTCCCCCGCGAATCCTATATTCCCCACCGTTTCCACCCCAAACCCGGGACCGCTAGGCAGCCCTCCCAGGGGAGAAACACTGGACGAAACCATCCTGAGAATCCTCTCTGAGACTGGTCCCTCAGCCCCTAAACACATGTCTCTACATAACCTGAGACAAATCCCGTCAGTTCACCTACCGGAGGGATTCAAAATCCCCAAATTCCACCGGTATAATGGTCGTGGAGACCCAGACATTCATTTAACTGCCTTTTATCTAGACGCACGCCCATTTCTAGATAATCAACCTCTGCTAGTCTTCCTCTTCCAAAAATCATTGGAAGGAGAAGCGCTACAATGGTTCTCCACCCTCCCTATAGATCACATGTCAAACTTCTCGGCTGTAAGCGAGAAGTTCTTGGGCCGCTACGGTTACCAGAGGATTAGAACCCCCTCTATTTTGGATTTAACCGTAGAAAGAATGAGGCCTAGGGAGGAATTCGAACAATACATGTCTCGGTGGCGCACACTTGTCAACCGGACCGGCCTGTAACTCGCAGAATGTCAAGAAATTGACATGATGTTACAGAGCCTGAGTCCAGAACTTCGTACGAGCCTTTCGTACGGAGACTGTACTACGTATCTGCTTCTGATTGACCGCCACAACAGGATTTCCCGTTGTGCAGCCCCAGTAGTACAAACCCAGTCCCCACCTATCAGCCATAGGGTTGGACAACCGCCTCGCAAGGCACAAACCCCAACGGTAGAGAGGATTATCACCCAGGTATCGGCACTCTACCCAAACGGAGCACGAGTTCCTGATCGAGAAACGGCTCCGAGACAGTACACGTCCGGTTCATACGGGTGTGCACCGCCTAGGCCAATCAACCAAAACTTCACTACTCGATCAGTATCCGTCCCCGTGCCGACCCAACGAAACCTAGTAATCCAAAGTTCCCCAGTCCAAAACCCTGTAATTCCAAGACAAGGCCAGCCTAGGACCCCTTTTTATTCCAGCTTCCTAAGAAGTCAGAACCCAAGTCCTAGGCAGCCCTCCCAAAATACGTATAATGAGGTCTCCCCTCTGACATCCTATGATCAAAGACGAATGGGAAAGAGGGACTCTTACCCTCCTCTCCCAGAAACACTAACCAAGATTTTTAGGGTACTGATGGACACAAATAGTATCTCCCTCCCAGCTCCTAAACTTCCACTCCCCGGGGCCAGCAGACTGCGTTACTGTCAATACCATCAACAACATGGTCATACCGTAGAACAATGCATTGTTTTTCAGGATTTTATCTATGATTTAAATGATGACAGGCGCCTTGATTGGGCCATGATCAAAAGCCACTTAAACCAGGGCAATTCTCTAGCCTCCAAGCCACTTGGCATTTTTACTGACCCACTGCCAGGTCACAACCAAGCATCCACATCTGGAGCCCACATAGTAAACATGGTCAGGAGAGGGGGACAACCATCACCGCAACCAAGCAGTTCGGAAGACGTCACTGACGACAGTCTGTCCGAAGAATCCGAGGACGAAAAGCAGAACGAGCCCTTCCAGCTGAACCTCGACGATGATGACCTTGCCATACTCTATGGCGAAGAAGAAGATGCAGTTCTCGCCCTTCCCGCAGTCATCAACATCGAGTCCGACGAAAGCGGACTAGAAAACCCGGGAGGAGACGAAGAAGAAGAGCCATTTGAGGAGATCCCCGAAGGAGCTAGCGAAGGACCCGAAGGAGGGGAATGTACGTCGGATGATCTGCATCCGGACGACAACGGGTCCTCCAAGAGTACTGACACTGTCGACGGCCCCCGCCGCCCAATGACCATTTCATTCACTGACCAAGACCTCCCGGATCCCAGATTGCGAGTCTACGCCCTACACATCCGCGGACGACTTCAAATGTTGTGGCTAAACAACATCTTCGTAGATCCAGGGTCAGGAATGAACATAATGATGTGCTCCACCTACCAAAAGATACCCGGACTAGGCCGTCCTCCTGTCCAACCGGCCCACCATACTATTCAAGCTTTCAACCATTCCGGGAAGACTCTCCGCGGCCCTAGAACATTCGAGCTGTCCGTCGGCCCTCTTATCTGTGAAGTAGTCTGCCTCATGACTGACATCGACACAAGGTACCCATTGATGTTGGGGCGGCCATGGTTAGACAGCGTCCAAGCTATTTGTTCCCCCCGGCACCAATGCCTTCGACTGCCCTTCTTGTGTCATATCTTGACAATTTGGGGAGAGGCGCGCCTCCAGTACGAGAATGAGAACAACTGGGCGATACATAATATGTTCACACTAGCCCTGCGACCGGGGAACGAGGATGAAGGTGATAGCTCACCTGGGTCCCCCTATAACAACAACTATCCCTCGGAAGAAGCGGCTAGGACCCTGCATCCATCAACCAATCTTACGGAGCCCAACTCGATCACCTTCCTCCCCCATGAAGTCGCAAAAGCCGGAGCACGCTCCGCACCCCTCGCAATCACCGCTGTACTCGGAGGGAGGGAATTCCGGCACATTCTCATTGACACAGGAGCGGAAACTAACGTTCTTACATATTCCGCCTACCAGAAGCTAGAAGGCAGGGTTCCAAGATTGGAGCCCTCGAACAAATACATCTACGCCTTCGACAGCACGCGCAAGAACGCTTGCGGACTGGTCACGCTCCCGCTAAAGATCGGCCCGGTCTCCACCATCGTCAACTGCATGGTGATGAACATTCAATCACCCCACCCTCTGATTGTTGGGAGGACATGGCTCAACAGCATCGAAGCTGTCTCATCCACCCGCCACCAATGTCTTCGCTTCCCGTACCGCGGGAAAGTAATATCCATATGGAGAGAAGCACGCTTTAACGGGACACGGGCCCAGAATTGGAGCGTCTGTGCCATGCGCATCCGGCTAGAGGTGCTCGCATGTTGGCAGCCAGGCTCCACCGACGAAGAATTGCTCCATCAAGGAAGGCCTTTGAAAAGGCTCAGGGAATAAGAGTTCGGGAATAGGGGACCCCCACCGGACATCAGCCGGCCGACCAAGCGAAGCCGACTCGAGGAAACAATGCGAATCCAACAACCAGGTAAGCTTTCATCACACCCTGTACATATTTGTTTACAGCCTTTTTCTAAAAATCAAAAGATCAAAAAATATTTGTTTACCAGCTTTCGCTTTCACACCTGTACATATTTGTTTACAACCTTTTCTAAAAATCGAAAAATATTTGTTTATCAGCTTTCACTTTCGACACCCTGTACATATTCATTTACAGCTTTTTCTAAAAATCAAAAGATCAAAATATTTGTTTACCAGCTTTCGCTTTCACACCCTATACATATTTGTTTACCTGCTTTCCTAAAAGAATCCAAAATCCAAAAAAATACATGCTAATCAGCTTTCATTCCCCAACTCTAAACATACCTGTTTCCAGCTTTATTTCCACTCTTCTTTAAAAACAAACAAAAATGTTTTTACAAAAAAATGTTTTCCACACTCTCCTTCAAAACAAAGGTTTCTTTTTTACAAAACCGTATTTCCATACTTCCAAAGAAATTTTCCAAACTTTCTTACTTGTTTACCAAAACAACGAAAATATTTACAAAATACATTTCCACTCTTTTTCAAAACAAAAAAAAATGTTTTTCAAATCTGCGCTTCCACTCTCTTCATCAAAACAAAATATTTTATGGAACCATGATTCAATAATTTCCACCGAAAACGTTTTACAAACTGTCTTCTAAAAACAAAACCGCTTTCCAAACTTTATCCCCATTCTCTTTCCAAAAACATATCTATTCCCCGACAACAGGCCTTTTCAAAACCGTAAGCATGTATCTGTCTTTACCCTTTTGAAAAGATAAAAATACCAAAAAGAGCGAAAAAGAAAAGATTAAGAGTGGCAGACCATGCCCAAGCCTACCAAAGAAGGGTGGCAAGGGCATTTGAAAAGAAGGTAATAAAAAGAAATTTTGAAATCGGGGAATTAGTACTTAAGAAAATCATGCCATCAAGACAGCCTCACCCAAGAGGAAAGTTGCAACCCACAAGGGAGGGACCCTATGTGATCACCCATGCCTATTCCGAGAATGCCTACCGCCTGGTAGATGCCGAAGGAGTCGAGGTTCCAGGTTCGTGGAATGCAATTTATCTAAAGAAATTCCATGCATGAATAGCTTTCAATACTTAAGAACTATTATTCTTCCTTCCTGCGATTTCCAGCGTTTAGTACTTGATGATAGAATTATAAGACTCTCAAAGATAAACTCGTATCTATTTGAACACATCTCCGCCAAATCATGCCGTTTCCTTCACACACGTATAACTGGACTAAATTCACCTGAAACCAGAGAAATTGCCTACCCCGTAGACTGGGACAATTTAAAACCCCCAAAGCAAAAACATCCCTTACTTCCGCCCTACTCGTATTAACCCTAGGTCAAAATGAGGAGTTACCTATACCTGGCATATGTCCCAAAACTGGCTCTGATACTATACAAACACTTCTAGAGGGGAAGCATGAAAAGAATCGGGGTGAAAAACAGAAGAGCCCCCCCCTCAAATCAAAAAAAAATCAGGCAATGAGAGGCCAACAAAAGAAAAATAACACCCAAGTGAACGGGTTAAACTCTCTATTTTAGCAGGCTTTCACGCCTTTACGCACGGTATACGCTAGACAACGGCTATACCAGTACACATCCAAACAACGGACTGTACTTTCCACCCAAAATAAAGAAGTGATAAAAAGAAGAAAACCAGAGGGACCTAGAAAGTAAGACATGTGCTAGACTGGGTCAATTCTAAAATATTGCCCAAAAGGAAGATATTTCTCTTACCCCATTCCCCCTCCCCTTTTATTTTCGCAATGGGATTCTAAATTGAACTACGTCTGCCGGGAAAGGCGAAATTTCGACCAAAGGTAGATCATGTCCAGGTTTACAAACTACACACACTCACACGAGTTCACTTAGAAACTTGCTTATCCAAGGGAAGCTTATTTGACTCGACTCTTGGTACACTCATGGATTTTTCAGCATGTTTAGAATAATACGATTAAGCTTTTGAAACCCATGAACCTAGAAAAAATTGACACCTAAGGCTTATACCGTTCAAATACAATCCTGGTTTGGGCATGGGTGACCACAACGGCTCCTCCACAGGGACTTGATGGTATATTTCACTTAAGGAAATCGAGAATGTTGCCCTCTCACATAACAAACCATTGAAGAACTAAAATGCCCCCTTATGCCACTTATACTTACGCATAAGCTTGCATTTTCCTTTTCCATAACACCTTGGCATCCGATTTTCTTGAAAATTGTCCCCACTCATATGAAAATTGTCCCCACTCATATGAAAATTGTCCCCACAAATATTAAAATTGTCCCCACTCATTTCGTGCCCTTGCCGCACATGGCTGAGAAGAAATTGTCCCACCTTTTACGCATAAAAGTTTTTTTCACTCACGCACTTGGAATCCCTTCCTTACGCATTAAGGCATGATCTCCCGCACGTTATTTTCTCGCATTACCTTCCCATTTTACCTTAAGATGGATTGTAGCCCTTGACAATTCAAGCAAGAAGGGCTCGAAAGTCAGTGTAGGGGCACAATCTGGAAAGATTTAACACTTGGTCCATGGAAGGGATGTTTTTGTAGGTCTCGAAGGTTGAAACGGTCATGAAAACCTTCGGCAGCAACAGCAGACAAGAGCAGCAGAACCAAATTGCCCTAGGCAGGGGGCGGCTAAACTCGACTAGCCGCCCCTTACTGGGCGGCTAGTTTACACTAGCCGCCCCTGCCCTTTGTCTCAGGTGAGCATATCCCAGGCAAGGGGCGGCTAAACCTAACTAGCCGCCCCTCACTGGGCGGCTAGTTTGCACTAGCCGCCCCTTGCCTGCACCCATTTCAGCTATGTCAGTCCATATCCAATCAACTCTTCAACACTTCTTTACCTATGAAAGATTAATTCTTTTCAAAACCTGCATGTACACATTTCACACACATATTCATACACAAAACATGTATAGATACCATGCTAAAACAGTTATATATTAAAACCCTACATCCATCCATGAATCAAACCTATAAAACCACGATTCATCTACACAAACATACCATGCATACAAAACAAGAAATTAAATTGTCCCACCAAAACCATAAACGCAGACTCTCTTTCTAAACCTAAGAGCATAAAAAAAAAGAGGAATCTTTTCCTCCAAAAGCTCCAAAACTCCGAAGTCTTGAGCTATACTTCACTGAAATAATCACCTAAGCCAAAACAAAAGAAGAAAAGCATGAATTCATCGCATATATACTATTCTTCTACTTAAAACCAAGACACAAAAAAGCTATACCTCAGCGTATCATCATCGGCTGGAGGCTGAGTAGAAGGAACGTCCTGACTTGGCTGAGAAGGGAGCGGCGGATGAGGATAAGACTGAACCTCTGGAGCATAGGGAGCGGTAGGAGGATCTCGAACCGAAGACGCGGCCCTCGCGTATATCCCACGACTCCGAGACGCTGAAGGACGAGAGGCACGGCTGAAGGTGGCCCCGGTAGCCAAGGAAGCCGAGAGAGAATGGTCAGGCTCAAGTGGAAGAAGATCGAGGTCCGCCTCGGTCATAGAGCCCCCTCCAACCAATTTCCCCCTCATAGTCGCCTCCCAAAGACGGACCTGCTGCATGTCTCTGTCTCTCCTCTCCAATCTCTGTCGGAGGCGACTCTTTGTCCCTCTGGCCCGATCCTCGGCAGCCCTCAACCTCGCCTCCGACGCCCTGAGCGCCTCTCGATCCCTATCCCCGGCCGCCTGGAGAGAACGAACCAAGTCCCCCATCAAACCTCCGGGGACACCCGCCGAAGCCTCCAACTCCGACACCCTCATCTGGAGGGAGTCTCTCTCACGGCCTAGGGTGATAAACCCCTCCTCCCTCAAAGCCACCAAGGACCTCAGCCGGTCCGCCTCCTCCTCAGCCCGAGAAGCCCTACCCCTCGCCTGGCCTAGCTCCATCCGCACGGCCGTCAACTCACTCCGGGCCGCATCCAATTCCCTCGTCAGCTCGAGCCCTCGCTCGGAAACCATGGAAGGAGGAGGGGAGGAAGAAGAGGAAGCACCATCAGCCCTCTCTCTTGACAGAGCATCCACCTGGGCCTCAAGGACCCGGACCTGGTCCTGCAAGCGTCCCCTCTGAACCCGCAGCGCTTCTATCTGCCTAGCCTGCGCTTGGAGGTGCTCATTGGCGGTCTTGAGCCTCTTCTCCATCTCGTTCAGCTCAACCTACAAAAAGCAACATCAGTCAGAAATTACTCGAGGAGAAGAAAAGAAAAGAAAAGTAAAGAAAAAGAAAAAGACTTACATAGGCGTCCGGGATCTCCTCCTCCATAGTCCCAAGGATGCTGGCGTATTCTTGGCGGTACCAAGCCTTATACTCCTCACTGCTAGTCACCTCAGGACGATGCTCCACCAAGACGCCTCGGCTCATCCATCCTGCCACATACGTCGCGTAGTTCCTTGGGAGGTTCGTATCTCGAGGAATCCCGGCCACCGGAATCGAGGGGCGCCGCGGAAAAGGATCGGGCACCCACTGATGGTACCCAAGCTGGCGGACGACCCGGCTGATCACATGGAACACGACCTCATTGAAGTAGATCAACCAGACATCTCGCGCCAGAGCCTCGGGAACCTCTCCCGAGTAAGGCCTCCACGTCATCTAAAAAAGCATCAAAAGATAGGAAGAATGCTTAGCCAAAAGAAAACCAAATACAAGCCAAAGAAATTCAAAGAAAACTTATACCTCTTCCTCCGACAAGACGCGGAAGGCCTCTCGGAATTGAGCGAGGCGGTGCAAGCGGGAAGATCCCCGGGGTTCCCATCTCATGGCCCAACGGAGGGCATGATCGAACGGAGCCAAAGTCGGGCGATCGATGGCGAAGTGCTCGTACCTGACGATCGGACAAAACGAGAGGAAAACCATCACGATCAAAGTGAACAAAACTAAAAAAGACATTTACCAATCACTTGCACATACCTGAAGAAATGGCGCGAAGCCGCCAAGGTTCTTTCCCCCGGCCCTCTTGACTTTCTTCGAGTGCTCCGCAAATAGATGGGCAAGCATCGCCGCTCCCCAGGTGTATTGCCCCATGCCCTCCAGATCCCTCATGAGCAAGAGAGAGTGAGAGGAAACCTTGTCAGAGGCCATCGAGAAGAGAACCCGGCCGAAGAAGTAGAGGAAGAACGCTCTCAACTCCCTCCGTGCCCTCTGTGGGCACGCGGCCACCTCTCTCGCCTCGATCATCGCCCGCCGCCTCTCGAAGCTAGCTGCAGCTTCACCCTTCTGACGTTCTGTAAAGGAGCCAAGGCTGTATTGCCTCGACAACTGTCCAAGGGGGATCCGGTTCAGTGTCCTCACACGCTCCACATAGTCCCATTCCCCAATCAACTCCTGGAAAAGTGCCTTATAGTCAGCGAGGGTGGCCGCGATCACTGCCTCCCCAGACACCGGAAGGCCGGTAATCTGATGAACGTCCTCGAGGGTCGGCATGACAGCACCAGTAGGGAGAATGAATGCGCAACTCTCCGGATCCCACCTCTCCGCCAAAGCCTCCATGTAAGGACGGTGGACGTGGAATGGCTCGATCAGGAAGAAGGAACGGAAGCCCGCTCCATCCACCAAACTCCTCTCCTCCTGCCCCAAGGCATCATACCACCTCTTCGTCCCATGCCATAAAGCCCGGATACGATTCGACCTCTACAAAACAAACGAAGGGAACATGGGTTAGTTTAAAAACGAGCGAGAGGTAAGAGTCCAAGTCTACGAAATCATTTTAAACCATGCTTAGCGAAATGAAACTTCCACATGCTAAAAGAAAAATAGAAACAAAAGCATGAAAGTAAGAAGCTACACTCCTCATATGATCACGCATGCTAGACGAACATCAAACACATCCCACCGTGGTCACCACTCACACGCTTTCTTACATCACGGCCTATCATGCTTATACCTCCCCTAAACACACCTAAGCAACACAGCAATACAAAACTTGGACCCATGAAAATGCATGCATACACTCCCTCATGCTCTACCACGATCAAACACGTACGAAGTCATATACACGTAGAAAAATATCGCATGCAAGCATACTAAGCCGTACCATTTCCTTTCCTTTATATATGTGACAAGCATGGATGTACGCACGAAAAATTATCCCTCTCTATACAACCCATACCCGTTCGCACGCCTACAATATCCCACCGTGATCAAACTATACATACAAGCATGCAAATTAGACACACGCATCACCCACTATTATCTATTCATGCTATTAGAAACACACGTACATAAATATCACATACACACATAAATAAAAGGCTAAGACTAAAAGGTTAGGCACATACCACGGCCCGTGTGGACCCAGGGGCATCCACCTCGGCCTCGTCGGGATCGTCCATCCCGTCGTCATCCTCCTCCTCATCCTCCACGAACACAGCCTCCTCGGCCTCAGCCCCAACACCGGCCTCTGCAGCCCCGGTGCTCATACCCTCGGCCTCCCCGGCCCCATCCCTAGCCTCTCCTATCCCTTCCACCCTCCCCACACCGGAGATAAACTCCGCAAAAGCCCCTATAGCCCTACTCTCCTCCTCCTCAGCCCTAGCCTCTGTGGCCTCCCTATCCAACATCCCAACGAGGGCATCCAACGACGCTCTCACCTCCTCGCTAACTCCCTCGACCCCTACCCCCTCGGTTGCACCCTCAATCGACCTTCCAACCCCCGGAACCACCTCCTCGGCCCCCACCGGTCGATCCCCACGCCTCCTCTTGCGTGTATAGCCTATCACACTTCCCCCTACCTCCGGGACAGCCCCCGAAGGCAAATCCCCAACCTCACCCACGCCGATGTACGCCGGCGGCACCTCCGTCGAACCCATAGCCTCCCCCACGACCTCGACCTCCGGCCTATCGCTCTCCGATGATGAAGAGCTCGGGCTACGCTCTCCACGAGCCACCCATGGTCGCTTTCCCCTCGAAACAATCGCCTTCGACCTCGTCATCTTCCTCGGTGTCAAAAAAGAAAAAGGAAAACCCAAACCTAGGGTTTTCGAAATCAAAAGAAAGAGAAAGATTGAGGTCGAAATGAAGGAAAGAAAGGCAAAGAAATCAAGGTTTTTCGGTTTAAAATGAAAAGAAGAAGAGAGGAGGGAAGAGAAATCGTTTTAAACGTATGGGGAGAGAGAGGGTCTTTTCGGTTATAAGGGACCCAGTTATGGGGCGGCTACCCACGAGTAGCCGCCCCTCCCAGTTTCTTTGTTTTGCTTCAAAACCCCTTTCCAAACTCTTCTCAGCCCTAAATTTCAAGGTTCTCCATACCAAACAGCCATGTATTGGTTTATTTCCAGACATTACTTGATCAAACACGACTTTCCCGAAGCTTCGCCACACTTTCAGTACCACTCAAAATTTGAATTTCTCCAGTTCTGGTTCTTTTCCAGAGTTCTTATCCTTCGGATGATCCAATTCACCCAAATCAACTTTTACTTACTTTCTGTCGGCGATATCCCCTCCTTGCTGAGTTTTCCCAAGCACGGGAACGGTAGGCATGAGGAAACTGACGCTGGGCTGCTCCGTGCACGATAGCTAAGAACCCCGACCGCGGGTTGGATCACTCACCATTTACTTTTCCCCGCCTTCTACCTGGATCATCCTTTAGGCTAAAAATTCTAAGTCAAGACCTAGCCTCTGACAGTCTAAATCAACTCCCCGAATAGTACTGTTCGTGTTGGCATAACTCCTTGAAGGTCGGGCCGGCCAAAATAGGGGTCTCTTTCCTTATCATCGGTCGAAGCCTTTCCTACTTCGCACAAAGACTCCGTCCGATGAGGGACAATTGTAGATACCCCAATTTTGACCATCCAGAGAGACATAAATACTTCAAGAAGCACACAGAAATATCCCACATTTGGACATCCAGTAGAGAAGCAAAGTTCGGGAAACCGGAAGCCTTGACCTAAAACCGGAAACCCTAAACCGGAAGCCTTGACCTAAAACCGAAAACCCTAAACCGAAACCCCAAACCCTAGCCCAAACCCTAACCCTAAACCAATCCCTAGCCCGGACCTAAACCTAAACCTACCCTAAAACCCAAAACCCTAAAAAAAACCTAGGTCCCTGGAAAGGGGCGGCTAGCCCTAACTAGCCACCCCAAACCGGGCGGCTAGTTTACACTAGCCGCCCCCCTAACCGCCCCCTGGCCGACTTTGGACCAGTCCCCTGGATGGGACATAAAGCAGCATTAAATGCTGATCATTGCAGCGGGTCATGACCTTTAGCCGCCCTCTATTGGCCGGATCAAACCGAGTAGCCGACCCAAGCCACCGCTTGTCAGAGATGGGACGTTTGGCAGGTCATGAGTGGGGCGGCTACCAGGAAGTAGCTGCCCCATCCTGGGCGGCTAGTTAGCACTAGCCGCCCTTCACCTGGTCTCTGACAGAAGAACCAGAGAATTAATGAGAGGTCCAATCGAAGCCAACCCACTCCATTACCCTCTGGATATTTCCCTGTCTCTCTATTACTATAAATAGAGGGGTCCCAAGCCCAAATACAACATCAACAAACATCACCAATCTATCAAAGAAACCATTTCCACACCAACATCCCACAATTCACATTCCATTTCCCCACTAGAAATCCCAAGAGAGAGAGAGAGAGAGCCCCCCTTTTGTGAGAGAAATACCCATTTCCCTACATAAAATACCCTCTCATCCCACCCTCCAGAAACCCGGGCTAAGCTTAGCTTAGCCTCTGTCCAAAACCAAACCCGAAGTTCTGCCCAAACCAACCCAGACCCTGGACGGCTAACCCTAGCTAGCCGCCCCCTGGCCGACGGCTACACACAACTAGCCGCCCCCTATCCACACCCCATATCCACACCCCTTTGTCCCAAGACTCCTTTAGTCAAGCCCCGGAAGCAGAATAGGATACCTGTTTTTCACCTCTGCGTACGGTATATCCGTATCTCAGAGCGGAGACCCCACAAACTCCCCCACGTAGAAGATCAAATCCGACCCAACCTTTTCCTGCTTTTAGAAAATGCAGGTGGCGATCACACAAACCCTGGAATCCTCTTGAGACGCTATCGGGCGCCTCAACCAGGAACGACACACCCTCACCCCTTCCGAGAAGACGATCCGACCGAGCCCGCCAGGGCACGCATCCGATCCGAATCCCCGAAGAACCCCCACACACGTACACGTGCTCACCGCGCACCCCGCCGAGATCCGCTCCGACAGATCCAACACATTCGGAGGCCTTCCCGACGGTACCGACAGTGAGGTGGTAAACGGAGAAGTAGGCCTCTCCCGCAAGGATACCTGCCCCGTCGCGAAAGAATGGGCCACCTTCCACCAGCATTACCGACACCCCGCGTGGGAGAGCAAGCCTCTTCTACGCCATTTTCATCAAACTGTGGCAACGACAGCAAGGGAGAACAAAGAAAACAATATAAGGAAGAGAGAGAAGTACTGATATCGTCTCCGCAATGCCATTTATAAGCAGTGCCAGAGTCCCTTCATTCTCTCTGCGCCGTTCACTGAGAACGAGGAGACTCATCATGGCACTCTGAAACGGCTGTCATAACGACGGTCGCTCTTCTCAAAACGGCGCCCCCTCAATTCAGACGACCTGACGTTTGATGCCTCCACTCGACACCACCTTCGACACAAAAGGCGCCACCGAATCTGAAGGGATATGCATCCCGCCCGAGACGAATCATTTCGATGTGACAAAGGTGGCAACCCGACATGTGGCACCAAGGAAAAGTTGTTCCCATTCAACAGGGACAGCAACCCATCGAATAAGGAAAAAGGGAGCATTTGTGGGGGCCAAATTTGTCAACTGCCCACGATTGGGTTGGATCGTCAAGCCCATCAGAGCTGAACCAACCTATCAATCGTCTGTCAGACCGAAGCCCGACTCGGTAAACATCCCGTTCAGGTTCAACCCGACAATGCACCGACCCAACCGGTTTCGACACGTACAGATCCGACCTAGGAACCCGAGATCGACCAAGTCAGTATCCAATCCATTCGATAATTAGTGATCCCTATAAATCTTAAGCAATTATTAGTCATTATCAACATTTAATCTCCTCAATACCAATGAACCACAGGATCAGGGCATTATTGACTCTGTCCACCGAATCCCCATCAAATATGGATTCTCATAATGGATCATATCTAACAGTATCATCTATGGTTCCCTCATTAATGGGCTGGTTAAATCTCAGTCATTCGATCTGATGATAACAATCACAAAAACCCTAAACCCATCTTCTCAACTATAAATAGGGGGCAATGGCAGACATAACAGGTATGCACAATTTCCCTTACAAAGATTATTATTAAAACATTTACTGACATGAGCGTCGGAGGGTCTTCCGCAGGAACCCCACCTCTCGGTGTGATCAACGCTCAGAGGCTGCTAACCGGCGGAACGAGGACCATCTTGGGCAGAGGAGAACGAGAGATGTCGAATCCGATTACCCGAATCCGGTACGCTGGATTTTGCCCCTCCACTTTCATTTTTTTAATAAATTAAGATCTAGCGATCACAGATGCGTTGGACAATTAGATTGTTAAATTCATATTGGACCTAACCTGGTACCATTTATTAGTGTCTAGATCTATTGTTGAGTGTAACCGTCTGATGTTTTTTTTTTATAAAGTGTTGTTACACACAGTTCCTTTTCGAGCTCCATTTTCAATCCAATATGATTCGTTAGCACTATATACTCAAAATTAACGAGGTATATATATGTGTAGGGCCCAAAAATGAGGCCCACCTGTGGAGCTCCATGTAGCGGCGGCCCATGATCCATTTAAGGGCAGCCCACGGCCTGGATCACCCACCTTAGTGGATCCGGCCCGTTAGCCAGCCAAAATCTCTAACCCAGTCAAAGATTATCAAACTTATTTTCTTGGGATATGTAAATCCAACATATTTAGGTCCATCACAACTCTGATCAACTAGATTGCATGGATTTATCCTAGAGATGAGATCAATAAATAAATCAATCCCTGAATCTTGAAAAATCTAAGCTGTGGGTAAGATAAATCTCAATTGAATGAGACTCATCCCCAGAATCTGAGATCTTCAGAAGATTCTAAGGATGGGAAAAACATTATAAAAAGGGAACCACATAAGACTTGATCCCCGGAGGCAAAAAGAGGAGGGGTACGTAGACGGTCTAAAGAAATATCTCAAGGTTCAGTTACAAATAAATTACCCACCATACCCTAGAGAGAGGGAACCCGACGGGACCGATGAGGAGATTGGGAGGAGCGGAGTCGATGGATCTTGACGACCCAAACCCGACTAGTCAATTTCTGCGCCTCCAATATGCATCGATAAAAATCTTATAAATTTTTATATTTACTATAAATCTTTTATAAATGACTTGACTTTTTGCATATTTTTATCATGAATTAGCATATTTATATTTATAATTTCTCCTAATTTTAAGTCCCTTATCTTAAATTATCTCTTATTTTAATTGACACGGTGGCTTCATGCACACCTACCCTCGTGCTTATCTCCCTCTCAAGAGAAGATGTTGGGAGCTCAAAGAAATGTGTATCGATTAATACACTTCGGTTAATGTGAATTTGGAATTGGGTGCCTCTATTTGTACCCCTCAAATTGGGGTGCACACCGCTTATAAACGGGTAATGCACAAAAGATCCGTTTATAATCGGATCTGTGCACACCCATCTGGATCAGGCTCGAAACTATTAATGTCGACATTTGGTATTTAAGTCGACAGGTCCTGTGTCGCGGGATTCAGAAACCCCAACCCGTAGCATCTGGATCTTCTGTGACAGTGTCAATGTCGATATTTTTCATTTGTGTCGACACTACATGTGTCGCAGGGTTCATAAACCTAAACCCGTAGCATCTGGATCCTTCGCAACATTTGCAGTGTCGATGTTACACATTTAAGTCGACAATTACTCTGTCGCAAGATTCAGAAACCTGAATCCATATACACTGGATCTTCCGCGACACTATTGGTGTCGATCATTTGTGTATTTGTCGACACAAGGGGTGTCGCAGGGTTCAAAAACCTGAACCCGTAGCATCTGAATCCACCATGACACTAACAGTGTCACTATTTGACATTAAAGTCGATAAATCTGGTGTCGCGGGCTTCAGAAATAGGGTGTCATTATTTGACATTTAAATCGACAATTCTAATGTCGCGGGCTTCAGAAACTTGAATCTGTAGTAACTAGATCCACCATGACACTATCAGTGTCGATATTTGACATTTAAGTCGACCAGTCTTGTGTCGCGGGCATCACAGAACTGAATTCATAGCATCTTAAACATGTGTGACATTAGTAGTTTCGATAAATAGGGTAATCAATGACATCATTTTTGTGGAACGTGATATATTTAAGAGACTTGAGTGTGTTAAGAAGAATAAAAATAAAATGGAGGTAATTTATTCAACCACCAAATATCCACCACAACCCATGTATTCTGCTTCAACCTCACTTGATAAAAAAAATGTAGTCAACCATTAACCTATAGAGCTGAATATAGAAATTTGTCAAGTCACTTTGAAGTATTAATCCAAACATTCACACATTGAGACATTAAAACCTGAAAATACAAATATTATAAAATTCAACCACAAAAACAAAGTATACACATTGCAACATCAAAATGTATAACGTTCTTACTTTAAAATGTTACAAAAAATGCCTAACATAACACCATTGATGATTGACATTCTATTTCACCATTGATGATTGGATGTGCCCAAGTAGTCGAATGAATCGGTCTGGCATGTATGGCTCATAAACCCGACTTCCAACTAAGCATCCTTTGAAGAACGCATATTCTAGCAATGGAGAGCGATCACGCATGGTGCAATATGGATCAAAGTCAACCTACGCAAAAGTAGATAATATGTTCCAAGTCAGTAAGCAAAATATACAATGCAACCGAGCTTTAAAAATAACAAGTAAAATGTAAATTTAACAAGTGAAGAGGTCATCACCTGCTATGGGCACAAAGAATCAAGTAGTTCTCTTATCATTTTCACATTGTCCTTTGCTTGGGTGAATTTCTACAATTCTTCCATACAGATGCACGATACAACAAATCCTCATTTCAAAAAAAAAAAATAAGAAGGAAAGAGCTCTAAACAGCCTCATTTCACCATACAACAAATCCTCCTTTCAAAAACCTACTCTTTTAGACCCAGTACAGAAAATGACCCCCCCCCCCCCCAAAAAAAAAAGAAAAAAAGAAAAAAAAGAAAAAAGAAAGAAAAACCCTATTTTGGTTTCCTCTGTCCTTAATTCTCTCTACTGTATAAACTTAGCACTTGAATAGTTTCTTGCTATGTAAATTAGCATTTACATCGTGTAAGAGGAAATAGGATACCATAAGGAGTACTTTGAGAAATCTAATTCCCTTACCCATTGGCTAAACATGTTATTTATTTATTGAAACACAATAGCATGTTACCACTCCCCTAATTAACCTGTTTAGGGTTAGACAGAAATATATGCTTCTGTATAATTCCCAGTTTTGTCTTTTCTTTGTTTTTTACCAATTTTCGAGTGCCCATCCAATATAGACAATACTCATACAAAGGCAAGGAGATGTTACCATGCGCACATGTTGCCCCCTTCACTTGACTTGTAGACCTCATTACCAGGCTTCTTCAGAGTACAGAGAACATTAAATGAGTAGGCAGCATCACTATGCCACCACTAGATCAAATTAAACTCAGAATAGAAGTTTGCATGACAAAGAAATGTTGTGGCAAGAATAAAATCAGTGGTAATGGGCCTGTGTAAAGCATTCTTATTTAGTTAACTTCCACAAATAACACATGATTTTAGAATTGGGTTGACATTAGGTTAACAGTAAGTCATAAATTTAGGTTTATGCATGATGTGGGACCCTAGACTCTAGAGGCACTTCTTGGGACAATGACAATGTGCTTGGTTGGGCTAACAGGATAATAGACAGAGTCAAAATAATTCGTTAGCTAATGATTTATAAAATCCTCACCTGTAACTTTTTACTCTTAAAGGTTCACATTGACATGGTGGATCACAATGCTTCTATTTTCTTGAGTTCAATCTAGAAATGTAGCTACACATATTGGATATACATAGGAGATAAATGCAGTGGAAAAATAATAGAAGAATATTACACTGTTCCAATCAATACCCTGAATTCTCTGTAGTTTTCTTTTACTTATTGAAATTCAAAATAGAGCAATTCAAAAGACAGAAATTCTATGTGCGAGGACACAATCAGTGACCCATCATCCCATGAGAACTTTCTCTCGTTTGTTTAGTCTGTTTCCTATACTTCCTGCATGAATGCTAACAATCCTAGATTTTTGCATAGCTAAATCCAAATTTCGGTTCTGCGAAAGAAGAAATTCTCTTTTCAATCTATAATTTGAGATAATGATATTTCATAACTATATACAAAATAAATATGAAAAATAGGAAACAACAAACAAGAAAAGCAAGGAAAAAATCAATATCTAACATGTGGTTTGTTAGAGAGATCTGCCTATAGAATAATTAATCCATTCAACCCTAGAAGGAACCATCAAGCCTCTACTATGTGTAGAATGCAGTGCACGGTGCATGAAAAATAAAATAACATCCATATCTCAAAAACAAATAATTCTATGTATTTTAACATACATATAAGAATGGCATTTAGCAAAACTAAACAAACAACATGCACATATCAAAAAAAAAACCACAATTTCAATCACACAACCCTATTCACCAAGACATAAAGAAAGACAATAGGCAGAAAAAAAGACACATTTCATCACCCTCTTCTTCTCCTTTTTCACAAAATCTCTCTCCCCCTAAATCAAACAAATAAACAAACAAATCTCCCCCAAAACAATGAATTTCTCTACATAAAACCATCAACAACAACATCAGCTCTAACAATACCTTGGGATCGTCGATGTCAAAGGTTTGCACGGAGAGGAAGATGACGGCGAGTAAGAGAGCGAGAGCGGACGACCGGGGGAGGGGGTGGTTCATGGTGACAGGAGTGAGAGATTTAGGGTTTCTTGGGTTTGAGAGGGTTTTGATGTATTTTGGGTTGGGTTGGTGGTGTGCATTGAAAATTAGGTGCCCTAAATATGTAAAGGGGGTGTTTAAAGAATTTTAGGGTTAAGTGGTAGGTGTGTAAAAAAAGGGGGTGTGCACCCCAATTTGAGGGGTGCAGATAGAGGCACCCTTTGGTATTTGAAGAATCTATTTATCCAGATCTGTTTAGAAAGTGTAATTGTAGTGTTAGTGAGGCCCATTTGCTGGAGGGATGGACCTGATTAACATCCACATATATATGAAGTGATGCAGAGGTACTAATATAGCTTTTTACAAGAGTACTATTACCCTCAGTTTTTTTTCTCAGTCCAAATTACAGTCTTATATACCTCGTTAAAAATTTAATGAACCATATACTTCGATAGACGTTGTATATACTTTGTTATGTATTTTTTTACACTTATTAAAAATAGGTTCATTCAATTCTAAATTGAGGGATATACACTTTTTATCAAAACTTAGATGATGTTTACTATTTTTTTTAAATAAAAGCATGTTTTGTCTAAGTTTTGGTTAGTAAAATAAACAGAGTCTACCATTTTCACTTTTACAAAGACAGAGTCCTGGGCCCCTACAAATACAGGACAGCATAACTTCTATTCGGAAGATGAATTTGAGAATGGATCCTGTCCATTTTCATGAAGTCTCTCGTGCTGAGTGTCCGGCACATGAGAGACTAGCAAGACAGGCAGCGATGAGTCAGATAGCTCTATCTACAATGGGTCTGTTGGATGCCCGTATATGTTCATGGATAAACACCATATATATATAGACTGTATGATCTTGTTTGATAAATTGATAAATATTTAGAATAAGTTAGTCTAATTTATCAGGATAAAAATACTATTATTTTTATTTAGATTTACATTTGGTAATGCATTTTGTTATCTCTATTTTTTGTGTTTTTATCCTCAACTTTGCATTTGGATCACATGATAAAAAATATAGTATAACTTCAAAAGAAAAATTAAAAATATCAAGTCTACCCATTTATTAAAGGGCAATAATATTACTGGTTTTGGTTTCTTGAAGTTCTTTGTTTCGGTGTTTTGGGGAAGGATAGTTATAAAAGTTGTCCGTGTTTTAGAAAATGCAGTTAAAAATTGAGATAAAGTTTGTTCCACCTTTTATGTAGAATAAATTATTCCTACTTTTTCTCTCAAAACAAGGACAATTGTCCATGCGGTATCCATTTTTTTCTTATATCATATGGAATAACATGTGATTTAACTCAATTATTTTTTTATCCCAATAATTTATCCCAATGCTTTAATGTATACATAAGAAACAACTTGTTGGATTTCTCTGACTAAAATATATAATCATTATGCTTTAATGTGGTTTGTAACCACCCCTCTAATTGCATATGTTTTATTTGTCTTATTGTATGCATGAATGGAATCAAATGCATGATTTACAAAATATTGATTCTGAAACGTTTTTCATTGGTAGTGCAAACGTACATTTGATTTAAATGTACAGGCATTTCATTTCGACCACCTCTGTATAAATGTGGGGGCATCATATCTTAACTCTATCCAATTGCAACCAGTGAGTGAAAAAGAGAGAATAAATAAAAATCAAATACCACCATGCATGCATCAAGCTTTTCAACACAATTGTATCTACTGATGCAATGATGCTACATTATCTCTCTTAAGAAAACCTCAACCAGAGAAGTGTTGTAGTTTCATCTAATCTCTTATGGAAAACTTGTCTCTTTAATTCCTGATTTAGGCATTTGAAAGGATCACAATCGTTCATTGTGGTTCTTCCATAACTCGCACTCAGAAGAACAAATCCATTGTAGTGTATCTCTCAGTGATAGGTGTCATTCAACCTTGTGCATGAGGGGGCCTTACTCACTAAGGATAGAATGTCTTCACTCGATTCCACATTTTCATATATATTTTTATAATATCTAACTCTTTTATTTCATGCTTTTACTATATATTTTAAAGTATGCATAACTTAATATATATTCACTGTTTATATTCTTGATATGATAATTATAAGAATTTATGTTTAGTCTATATATTTGTTTGTCACGCACAACAATACTTTTGGAAGTGTACAGGATGTAAACTCTAGCTTTCACATTTTGAATATATAAGCTAGGGCATTTACACAAAAAAAAAAATCAATCTTCGTAGTATCGGGCATCCCATTGGACAAATATACACACGAAAATGACAGCAATTTTTTCATTCTATTGGAAATGTATTCTACTTCAGTGAATTCATTTTCTTATATTATCATTGTACCTATCCAAGAATGAAAACTTAGCAAAGTTTAATATCATTGTTCTTCATAATTATTTCTCTGTGTGCTTGGACTATATTCACAGTTTTACTAATTGGTTTGAGCAAAATACAGCCAATTGGAGATCTATTTTCCTTGTTCAAAACAAAGATATATATCTTCCTCTTTCATATAGTAATAAATCGCTTGTGATACAAAAGGATACATGAGATAATTAACCATGCAAGAGTAAATAATATTCTTATTATATAAACACGTTGTCACTGTAAGTGGACAAAAGGTGACAGACACGAACGTTTGTCACCATTGACCAACATTTAACAACAACTTATTAGGGCTAAGAGAGAGAGAGAGAGAGGTGTGTGAAACTCTCTCCATTTATTGGCCTTGTTTTTCTCCCTCCTTTCAAGCATCAGGCGTAGCCGGGGCAAGGATGGCCGCAGTTGTCCTTAACTCCGGTGGAGATGCACTGCGGGGGAATGCTCTTTGTGCAAAAGCAAGGCCCCCATGATTCGGTACAGTCCGACTTTACATCGAAGCAGCGGCACAGCGGGGGTTCGCTCTTTGTGCACAGGCATGTGTCACAGCAGGCCGGACCATCCGGTCTTTTGACCCCTACTGCAGCTTTCATGATCCCCTCATCATCAAACATCATGAACCGATCCAGAATGTCAATTGCAGCTGTGGATGAGGGAACTTGTGAGACAACTGAGAACATTAGGACCACTAGCAGGAGTGCAATGGGAGAGGAAGAGGAAGCCATTGTTGTGTGGTGGTCTTTTGTTTTTGCTGTAAATATAATTTCTCTTGGACTTCCAATGGGGTTTGCAAGTTTAATTTATAGAGAACTTGATTTGCAGTCGTAGCTTACACGTAGGTGCACCCCCTATCGGATAGAGGATAAATATTGGTTGTTGAAATGTCCCTCGCGGGTTTATGCACTTGATAGTGAAGTTTTAACTAAAAGTGTAGTGCTAGTACTACTGCTACTACCGCCATATAAAAATCAAAAATTAATTTTTATTTTTTTTAAAAATGATGCACTAATTTATTTTAATTTATAATTTATTTTTTTTTAAAATCGTGTAATTTAGTGAGTGAGAGTATTTAAAAAAAAAACAGAAACCGAAAGGACAACGCCCGTGGCTACAACTGAGATGGAGTATATCATTTTTAAAATGAATAATATTAAGAACAATCCCGCTAACAGTCTAACAAATAGTCCGTACATTTTTTTATTTTTTTAAATAATAAATTTAATAAATAGATACATATTTTGATTTAAAAAAATGCATATTGTTTCATTATTAATTGAATAGATCAATTTTTAATAAATGTAAAATAATTAACAAAATATTTACCTCAATTATGAGATACTTATTGACTTTGTGCAAAATTATTTAACATTTACATTGTTTCAATAATGAATAGGACTTAAGCATCTCTTTATCTTTACTACATACACAAAATGGAATGAAACCAATCTAGCTAGGCATGAAATAATTAAATAAATACATGCAGGATATAATTCAAACAAAACCACACATTTACAATCGCTTAAAAAATATTGCATTTTTTTTTTGTTATTCAAATATTGCACATTCTTTGCTTTATAATGTAAATGATATGAAAGTAGCTTTAAATTATTGTTTTGATTTGTACGGCTCAACCAAATTGTCTGTATCACATTAATACATAGGATAGGATAGAAATCGGTCTTGCTCTATCTCTACTAGAATAGATATCGACTACATTTTCCTTAAAAAAAATTACATAGGATAGGATTATTTTTTTTTATAAACATAGGATAAGATAGGATATTTGATAGATAGGCAAAACGTCATTAATACGGACACATGTAAAACGTGATGTGCCAAATTCTCTCTTTTTGTTCCTTTTTTTTTTTTTTTGGTTAAAAAAAAATAAAAAAAATTTTTAAGTCCCCGTAAATTATGTTATTTAATAATCGATTCATTCATTTTTCATATTTCCTTTTTGTGCTGATGGATAGTTGACATTCCTAACAACCAGGGGTGGATCCAAGATGTTTTTTTTTTTTTTGTGGATTGAACTAACAAGAGAGGTTTTTTGGGAGACCTTTGTTACATTCAGTTTTTTTTTTATAGTTTAAAATACAGTTCTATATACTTCGTTTGAAATTAAATGAAGTATATATTTTGTTAGATAATGGATGTACTTCATTAAATATATTATTACACTCAAAAAGAATTTATTTGTTACATGTAAGTAGTTACACCAAGACTGCCTGCCTTGACAACCCTATGCACGAAAGCGGGACCAAGGAGGGAAGAATCACTAGGTGGAGACTCCATCCCCTGTTTCCACAGTCGAACAGATGTATCATTGTCAAATACTAGGGCTGGAGAGGTTAGCATCTAGAGATTCTCGTGTGTCGCAACGGGCAACATCATTAACTAAAATAAGCTGCGAGTCTGGTGCAGCATTCCTTGGTTGAACAACCGTGATGCCTGGCATTATCCTCATGGTGCAAGGAAGCATGGGGCCTTGTTCCCTTCTCTCTACACATGCGAGATCTCAAACATTTATCTAAATTTAAATTTGAATAAAATTTACCCAAAATCCTGTCCAACCATTTATTCATATTCATACCAAATTAAGTTTTTACTCAAAATTTTACCCAAATCAAGAGAGACTCAAATCTTTACCCAAATTTTCAACATCTTTTTTTTCTTTTTTCTCCACATTTTCTTCTATCTTCACATTTTCTTTTAATGTGACATTTATTTTTCAACTCTACTTTTAGTTAAATTATATTAGATGTCTTTCCAACCCCAAAATTTTCACCATCTTTTGAAACACAAAAAAGAGTGGTATTATTTCTTAAGTCCTCATTTTGTTTTTTAACTTTTTATTTTCACTCCAATAAAAAAAATTTTTTTTTTTTTCAAAAAATTGGATGATTATAATTTTTAAATTTAAATATCTTGAGGGAAGAAAAATTGAGTAGTAAAAATGTCCGAGGAAATGACTTTGAAAATGTTTATAGGAAATAATTAGAAGAAGATGTGAACTTTTCAAAAGATTTGAGTAAACACAAAATGATGATTGGAACCTCCGGCCGCCGCCTCCTGTTGGTACTCCAGCAACTCTCTGGCACCCCTCCAGCTACTCGTCGGCTGCTCTCCGCCACCCTTGGCCACCTCCGACAATCCTCCGACCGCTCTCCACCACTATCGGCCGCCTCTAGCATTCCTCTGGTTGTCGTCCGTCTCCTCCGGCCACACTCCACTGCCTCCGGGGATTCTCTGGTCACTTTCCGTCACCTCTGGCCACTCTCGATCGCCCTCCAGCCATCCTCCGCCACCACCGGCCGCCCTCGGCCACCTCCGACCATTGTCCAGCTGTAACAACTGCATATTTTTGTAAAGTTTCTGTATTTTTGAGCTTTATATATTTGTTTTAAATATATAATGGAAATTTTAATTAAAATTTAATTATTTCATTTTTCAGTTTTTGTGATGGGCCCAAATGGGTCCAATTTGATTAATAATTATAAATAAATGTTGAAATATTTATTTAATATTTTTTTGTAGACCCTTATAGTCTCAAGATACCTTAGTTGAAATTTGGTGAGACTTGGAGTTCAGTAAATTAGAATTTTAGGATTTTGTGTCGAGTTATTGGGTTCAGGGATCTAGTTGCGAATCCAGAATACCTTTTAATAGCCTTCAGAGACCTTTCTATAAATTGGATAGGTACCTAGTATAATCCTGGAAAACTTAAGGGGTCGTCTTGTAATTTTGGAAAACCCCTTTTATATATAGCACGTTTTGGGTTAGGGTTTGCATCAGATTTTTCATAAGGGTTGAAGGGTGGTAATGATCTAACTTTACTCGTCTAGTATTACAAGATGAGAAATCATTCTTCTATTGATTTTTTTTTCGTGGGTAAAAAAATGTGTATTACTGATGTTAGACCTATATCCAAAAGGATTTGCAAGCGCAATGCCCATTTGTACAGCCAAAAAGAAATATGCAAGCTAAAGAGCATAGACGAGGAGGGATGGACTGATCATCCAAGGGTTTTCTGTGTCAGGTGACGGGACGCCCAAGGGACCTCAACTAGAGGTGGAGGCCTTATACTGTCCTTTCACCAAATAGGCTTGTACAGCCTGCAGAGTTGACTGACCAGCTCGCATTAGAAGACTAGGTGGGGGCGTCCCCTGGTCTCAAAGCAGAGGTCAACCTCGTACTATCAGATGGATCCTTCTTGTCTGCTGACGAGTCGGTCGGAAGTAGGGCTGGTGAACGAGCCGAACGAGCCGAGCTTCAATATGCTCAGGCTCGGCTCGTTTATTTTGTGGCTCGGCTCGGGCTCAGCCCAGCTCGTTTACGAGCTTAAATCTGTGTTCAGGCTTGGCTCGGTGGGCTCGTCCAAAGCTCGGCTGAAGCTCGGCTCAGCTCGTTTGTTAAACGAGCCGAGCCAAGCTCGAGCCAAAGCTCGGCTCAGACTCGTTAGAAGCTAAAATGATTTTTTTTTAAGCATTTTAAAAGTTAATTTTCACAAATCACAACAATTTATAGATGTTCAAAATTCCACACTAATAAACAACATATTCAAAATAAACAAAAAATAAACAACATATTTAAAATTTATCACCTTGAACAACTTCAACAATCAACACCAAACATGCAAACATATTAATCAAACAACCTTTCATAATTTAACCACCAAACAGCCTTTCATAATTCAACCACACACTAATAATAGTCCACACTAATAACAGTCCACACTAACACTAATAATAGTTCACACTAATAACATTCCACACATAAAAAATATACACTAATAACAGTCCACACTAATAAACAGTCCAGTTAGTCCACACTAACAAACAGTCCACATTAAGAAACAAACATATTTGATAATATATAATAGTCCACACTATTAAACAGTCTACACTAATAAACAGTCCACACTGATAATAGTCCACAGTCCACAGTAATAAACAGACAAGTGAGTCCAAACCACCTTGAACACCTTCAATCAACATCGTATAGATTACTGCATTAAACAAAAAGTAAATTTAGTCATCATTAATTACTGAAACGAATGTAAATTAGTGCACCTTAACTATAGAAATAATGTATTTATATTAACACATAACCACAAAAATAAATGAAATTCTATTATCTGTCTCATTGTCTGTGTTTTGTGGTTATGTGTTAATAAAAAGGAGTATCTGCAATGAAAAGTAGTATCTGCAATGGAGTATCTGTCTCAATGAAATTGAACATGGAAATATCTTATGATAATCAGGCAAATTGTAAAGCTTACCAACTTTTGCACAATGATGATGCATGACTACTTGATTCCAATGGCAAGGATTTGCATATGCAATGATTGAAAGCTATTTGCCTCAACTCTCAACAATAAAGAAAAGATTTAAGATATCTACAATTGATGATAATCGAAGATATGCAGGCCCAATCAATATCTCCAAATGCACCCACACACACCAAAGACATGTTCAATGAATTAAAAACACCTCTGCTTTTGTGTTACGATCTTTGTTTCCTCCTGTATCAATCATAACTCAGTCCATTTTACAATTGCCTTAATATATACTAAAAAATATTGATAAACATATTGATAAATATTGATGAACATAATTTGATAAACATCAGAAAAAGTGAGCATCATATACCTCTACTCTACACGACTACACCTGAACCACATGCTGCATCAAATAGGATGTGAGCACCATTTTAGGCATATAAAGCATAATTGCAAAAACTTATAAACAATTAATAGTACAAAGCAAATTCAGGCCAATATCAAGCATGTGCATATCTAATCCAATTCTCTGACGACCTCTGATTAAAGATCCATCCACATATAAACATAGTCCAAACGTTTATTCTGCCAATAAATGCTTCATTTCTCGTTTCAAGTACTGTGATTCAAAGCAGTGATTCATTGTCTTAACCAGTTGATTTAGAAACAGCCCTTAAACAATACAAATACAAACAAAATCATTTTAGAAAACAAATCTTTCAAATTCTAAAAATGTAGGAACCAGTGCCCAATTTAGTATTTGGTTTTCAAGCAAATAAAAACAGAATAAACTGCTGCAGCATGACCATTATCATCCTTTTCTACTAGGAACCCTATCAGATAACTATTGATTGAAATGCAACAGAAAAAAAGATCGTGGTCTTTAGATCTGGGTAACTTGATATTATTCCCAATTGAGACATTTAAACTAGAAAAAAAGCCTGAGGACAACTAAGAAAAATTAATTAGATAAATCATTGATAAGGTTTACAGTATAACATATAGAAACAATGTGAAACTTACCCCAACTTGTTGATCCAGACAACCAGGTCACATGGTTCAGATATCTATCTCCATTTAACAACTATATTGTAAACATCTTGCCATGACATCATTGAATGACCAAATGTAGATCTTTCATTGGGAATTGATGGTTCAGACAAACCACTAGCACTGCAGCCAGCTTCACCCCTGTTCATGCTAGGTATAACGACTTTACAAAAAATCTAGATCTAAACAAACAAACCACATATCTAAAACATAAACCAAAAAAAAAACCAGATCCAAAGCAGAAACAGATCTACAGATAGAGAAGCAGTTCTAACCAAATACGGTGTTGATGGAGTTCATCGCGACCTTGTTCTTGGCGGCATCACCGATGAGCCTCTCGGTGTCGGTGAAGGCGACGTACAAGGGGGTCGTACGGTTCCCCTGGTCGTTGGTGATGATCTCCATGCGGTCACGTTGCCAGACCCCGATGCACGAATAGGTCGTCCCGAGATCGATCCCGATCGTCGGTCCTTCTCCCTTTCCCGTCATTGATTTGGGTAGATCTGAAGATCTGAAGGATGAGAAGAGGGAGATTTAAAGGGAGGCGAGTGAATGGAGGCGCTTTTACTCTTTTAGGGTTAGAGGAGGAGAGGTTGTGGTGAGAGCATGAGTTTATATAGCTTAAAAGCTAGGGTTTTTGAGAGAGAGATTGCCGAGAGAGGCTTCCGAGAGAGAGATCGTCGAGAGAGATCGCTGAGAGAGGGAGACGGTGACGGCTAGGGTTTCATTACAGAGACAGAGTGAAAGATGAGAGTCGGGAGAGAGAAAATCAAGTCGCCTAGTCGAGGAGAAAACTTGGGTAGTCGGGCAGGGCAGTCGAGTAGTCGGGCTGGGCTAAATGGGCTAGTGGGTTGGTAAATGAGCTCATCTAAGCTCGGGCTCGGCTCGGGCTCGGCTTGTTTACAAACCGAGCTTTAAAATTTGTTCAAGCTCGGCTCGTTTATCTAATCGAACGAGCTTGAACGAGTTTTTACCGAGCCGAGCCCGAGCAGCTCGGCTCGTTTACCAGCCCTAGTCGGAAGTGGTCCTTCCTTGAGCAGCACGCTAAGTTTTCAAAAATCTCTTGGTCATGGGTCATGGGCCAACCAGGTGGGGGAGGACGGGGTGGCTCGTTGGGTGTGGTTTCTAGAGGAGGTAATATTTGGTCATGAATATATTAGTTGAAATATAAGTTGGCATGGTTGCTAGAGGCTATAGATATATGGGTCAGACATTCTTTAATTTTTATTTTTTGTAGATAATATAGATTTTTTGTGGATTGATTTTTATATTTTTGTAGTTTGTAGAGTTTTTATTTGTTATTTTGTGATTTTTATAATCTGATAATTTTTTATGAGTTATTTAATTTAATGCCAATATGTAATTATGTTTTTAATTATGTCTTTTTCTTAAAAGGTGATTATTCATATCAATATGGAAGGAGACAATAACAGTATGGAAGTTGGTAAGTCATTCGATTCTGAAGATAGCACATATCAATTTTACAACTCATGCAAGATCAGTTGAATTCAGCATTCGAAAAAGTGGCGTATCGAAGTCCAATGTGATAGTGAGAAAGCGAAAATTTTGATGTTCTAAAGAAGGGAAGAAAGGGGTAAATAAGAGAAAAGTCTTGCACCCGCAGCCGGATACAAGAACAGGATGTAAGACACATGTGCTTATCATTTATCAGTCTTCTAGTGATTATAGTGTCACTAAATTTGAAGAAAATCACAATCATGATTTTGTAACAACCCCTTTGCGTCATAATTTGAGGTCTCACATAAAAAAAATTTAGATCTACAACATGCACATCAAAATTCTTTGTTCATCATTTCAACAAATCCCTGTTACTTTACATTTTCTCTTCCTCCCAATAATGAATATGATATCATTAACTGATATCAAGTTACCAAAAAATAATAATGTTCATTTGAACAAATAATTAAACAGTAACCCCATTCAACAAAAAAAAATTCCTTAAAATTATGATGTTGGCCAAAGATTAATTCATCATTACACTATAAGATTTGATTCATACTCAGCCTATAAATTCTTCATGAATACCCAACTTGTTTTACAAATTTAATATAACAAAGAAATTAAACCACAAAGAAATTTGAAGGTGAAATTTAAACTCTTTGATGACCCAATTTGTGATATGCATAGAAATCAAACATGCGAAAATCCAACACGGCACAATCCAACAATAAAATGTTTGGGACTTTGATCAAGTTGGTCTTGTGTCCAAGACCAAGTAAACATTTTTCACACAGATTCCTCCTCTTTCACTTACATAGATAAAAATCAGATTTACAAATCCATACCAAACAGATCTATAACTCCAAGGAAAAAAAAATTCAAAACCCATATGAGATCTACGAATCTAGAACAGATCCACAAATTTAGATCAAATCTACAAACCCATATCAGATCTACAAACTCATATGAAATCTACAAATGAAATCCAAAAACAAAATCACAAAAAAATACCTAATGCCCAAACCCAGCTCATCGGAGGGGTGCGGGAGGTGGCAGTGACTGGCATCGGGACTGAGGGGTGATGGCGACAGCGTCGGGACTGAAGGGTGAAATCATGGTGGTTGTGAAGAGGGTTTTTTATTTTGCTTTTTCATTTGTATAAACAAGGTTTTTTTTATTTTTCTTTTCTTTGAAACAGAGGCAATTGAGAGGAACTGACGGAGTGGACGGAGTGGACGGATACGACTTCCGTCAAGTCTCTCACGTGCGTCATGTGCCCCATGCAATCACGCGTCATCCGCTGATTTTGGGGAGAAGAGAGTTTCTATGTTTTACTGAAACAGAGGTTCCAAACCAATCAGCAAGGAAATTTTTTAAACCCGCATAAACACCCCCCCCCCCTATACTTTAAATCCATGCAATTAAACCCCCTACAGTTAGATTTTCCATTAAAATAAGATAAAAGTATAATTTTACACTTATAATTAATTATTTATAGTGTTTTCACCTTTTTGTGGTTGTTTTTATTTTTTAATTAATTATTACATGGCTAAATTCTCATAAAAATGCATTCAGACGCATTTAAAGAGTTAATTATTATATAAATTAATATTTATAAAGCATATGCATAATAAATTAATTGATATTTTGTAATTATTTGGAGAGTTAAGGGTAAAACAGTAAGAAAATTATCATAACAAGGGGTGTAAATGCATGCTTTTAAATTTTAGGGAGTGTTTTTGTATGTTTTAAAACTTGAAAGAGTTCAAATGCATTTTATTGAAAAAAAATGTGTAAAATTAATCTCTCAGTTTTACGTGGTCTCATATGTGGTCTTTATGGCTTTTAAAAAAAAACACGATCACCTACTCACTTTATTGAAGTATATAAGTACTATTATTATTATTATTATTTAAAAAAAACAGATCATGCTACCATCATTTTCTTTTCTAAAGTGAGTTATAAATACGAATTGGATGTGAGAGGAAACAAAACAAAAATAAACTGACATGTATAAATATATTTTTATTTCAAAAATAAAAAAAATTATATAAATGTGATAATATAATATATAGTGTGATAGTGTAGTGTATATTGTATTATTATAATATATAGACGAGACCGGGACCGGTGAATAGGATGTAACCATCTCTATATTATTATATACATTTAATGGGAAAGAAACCAAACAAACATAACCACACACGCAGTTACATAAAATACAGGATACAATACAAACAAAACCACACATGCAGTTACAGAGAGGCTTCAAATTTAATTGCATGTCCTTTTACCTTATCTATGAGATCCATGAAAAACTGAAGTTAAGGCATGGTTAATTAAAAACTATTATTTTGATGTGGACGGCTCTGCCAAGTTGTCGGTACCATCACATTAATAGATAGGGTAGGCATTAGACACAAAGACAAAGAAAACCAATCTATACAGATATGAGATACGTCTCATCGGATAAGAGTCACGTTTAACACGTGATGTCCTTTCGTAGTATCCTGCGTCCCATTGGACAAATACACACGGAAATGGGATTTTTTTATTTATTTTTTATTTGTTTTTTTGATAAACATATCCACTAGGGGAAAGAACAAACTAGATACAAGGCCATATTACACTGTGAAGGGTGGTTAGGCGGGTTTGAACCCGGGGCGTTCACAAGGGACATTGGCATATCGTCCACCCTGTCAAACGAGGGGAAATGAAAGAAATTTTTTTGTTCTATTACAAATGTATTTTACTTCAGGAATTGATCTTTTTGTATTATCATTATATCTATTACAAAACTTATGAGGTTTTTTTTTTCTACTCCCATCGACAGATACTTTATCTATGAAATATAATAACATAGACAATCCATGTGTCTAATCTATTCTAGAATCTACTAGTTTTTTTATGTTCCCATTGACTTTTACATTGTCTATCAAATATAACTACATAGACACACCATGTGTCTAATCCATTCCAGAAACTATGAGTTTTTTTTCTATTCTCATCGATATGTAAATTATCTTGAAAATATAACTACGTACACAACTTATTTGTATAACCCATTCTCAAACTACGGGTTTTTTTTTATATTCCCATCAACATGTACATTATCTAGAAAATATAATTACATAGATAATCCATATGTCTATCCCATTTCAAAGCCAACGGTTTGATTTGGGTAGTGGGCTTGTCCAAGCCAAATTATTAGGGTGGTGGCAAATAGAAGGTCGTGCTCCTAATCATTATTTCTTAGAAGTGTTTGGATGGTTTTAGTTAGTTGAGGAGGTGGTGCCTAAACACTAAAATGGTTGGGATTTTGATCAAGTTAGTCTTGTGTCCAAGACCAAGTAAACATTTTCCACACAGATTCCTCCTCTTTCACTTGCATAGATAAAAATCAGATTTACAAATCCATACCAAACAGATCTACAACTCCAAGGAAAAAAAATTCAAAACCCATATGAGATCTACAAATCCAGACCAGATCCACAAATTTAGATCAAATCTACAAACTCACATCAGATATACAAACTTATATGAAATCTACAAATGAAATCCAAAAACAAAATCACAAAAAAATACCTAATGCCCAAACCCAGCTCATCGGAGGGGTGCGGGAGGTGGCGGTGACAGCATCGGAACTGAGGGGTGATGGCGACAACGTCGGGACTGAAGGGTGAAATCATGGTGGTTATAAAGAGGGTTTTTTATTTTGGTTTTTCGTTTGTATGAACAAGGTTTTTTTTTTATTTTTCTTTTCTTTGAAATAGAGGCAAATGAGAGGAACTGACGGAGTGGACGGAGTGGTTGAATGGTCTTCCATCAAGTCTCTCACGTGCGATCACGTGCCCCATGCAGTCACGCGTCATCCGCTGATTTTGGAGAGAACAGAGTTTCTCTGTTTTACTGAAACAGAGGTTCCAAACCCTAGTACTACAGTAATCAGCAAGGAAAAAAAGATAAAAAGGGATAAAATGTATTTGGACCCTAAAGTTTTTTAAACCTGCATAAACACCCCCTATACTTTAAGGGTCTGTTTGGGGTATGACATAATGTTATTCGTCCTTGATAGCTATACTGGGATAGATAACAATCCATGTTGAATAGGTTAATTTTTGTTTGGTTATCTTTTCTGTTATTCTCATTGGAAAACGTAAAATTGATTTTTTTGTTGTTTGGTTCACCTTTAATAAAGTAAGGATAAGTGGTAGATAAAAGATGGATAAGAGTTTATAACTTTTTAAATGACAATTATACCCCTGCATAAATTATTTGTGTTTGGGAATAAGTATAACAGATGTGTGTATCATATGATAGATGTGATAATTTTTGAAATGTGTGCAGAGAGTGTTAGGTAAGATAAATTTTTTAAAATGACAGATAAGGGTATTTTTATTCATTGGTATAGATAAGCTCTGATAAGCAATTCTAGCTTTTTCTGAGAATAGTTATCAGCCCTTATCCTAGCTTATCCAGACATAACTATCAAGGTTTATTCTTGTCAAACAAACAACTGTTTGGGGGCTATTCTACTGTATTCTATCATATCCGGCGTTTATTCTCCATCCCAAACGGGGGGTAAATTCATGCAATTAAACCCCCTGCAGTTAGATTTTTCATTAAAATAAGATAAAAGTATAATTTTACACTTATAATTAATTATTTATAGTGTTTTCACCTTTTTTTGTGGTTGTTTTTATCTTTTAATTAATTATTATATGGCTAAATTCTCATAAAAATGCGTTCAGACACATTTGAAGAGTTAATTATTATATAAATTAATATTTATAAATCATATGCATAATAAATTAATTGATTGTTTTGTAATTATTTGGAGAGTTAAGGGTAAAACAGTAAGAAAATTATCATAACAATGGGTGTAAATGCATGTTTTTACTTTAGGGAGTGTTTTTGTATGTTTTAAAAACCTGAAAGGGTTCAAATTGCATTTTACCGAAAATATATGTGTAAAATTAATCTCTCAGTTTTACGTGGTCTCATATGTGGTCTTTATGGCTTTAAAAAAAAACACGATCACCTACTCACCTTATTGAAGTATATATTATTATTATTATTATTATTATTATTATTATTTAAAAAAACAGATCATGCTACCATCACTTTCTTTTCTAAAGTGGGTTATAAATATGAATTGTGTGTGAGAGGAAACAAAACAAAAATAAACTGACATGTATAAATATATATTTATTTTAAAAATAAAAAAAATCATATAAATGTGATAGTATAATATACAGTGTGATAATATAGTGTATATTATATTATTATAATATATAGACGAGACCAGGACAGGTTAAAAGGATGTAACCATCTCTATATTATTATATACATAAAATGTGAAAGAAATCATACAAACATAACCACACATGCAGTTACATAAAATACAGGATACAATACAAACAAAACCATACATGCAGTTACAGAGAGGCTTCAAATTTAATTGCATGTCCTTTTACCTTATCTATGAGATCCATGAAAAACTGAAGTTAAAGCATGGTTAATTAAAAACTATTATTTTGATGTGGACGGCTCTGCCAAGTTGTCGGTATCATCACATTAATAGATAGGGTAGGCATTACACACAAAGACAAAGAAAACCAATCTATACAGATATGAGACACGTCTCATCGGATAAGAGTACCGTTTAACACGTGATGTCCTTTCGTAGTATTCTACGTCCCATAGGGCAGTGATAGTTTCACTATCCTACTTAACTTTTTTACCACCTCTAATTATGAAAATGTCCTTATTTTTTTAATTTTTTGTCTCTCTTTTTCACTATCCAGTTCGACAGCGTTCAGTCGAAGTGTTCTTCACTGGAACGACAGAGGTCTGTCGAACTATCTGAATAAGTGTCGATAGAGACCTAATCGAATTGTGTTTCACTAGGACGACAGAGACCCTTCGAAGTGTGTTTGTAAGTGTCGACATGGATGTGTCGAACGATCGAACCCTTCAAAACAATAACTTTCTTCTAAGAATCAATCATTTATACAATCGTTTAAGTCCTTATGAAAAACAAAAATGTCATTTAAGTTATTTAAGTCTTTTTGAAAATCATTCACATATATATTTATTTAAGTATAAGAAATAAAAATATCAAACAAAGAGTTATTTTAACCAAATAAACAGTAAACATTTTATATAGAAAAAAACATTATTTTCTTTTCTAAATAAGTGGAGTTTGTTTATAAAAGACTCCACTTGTTTAGAAAATAAAATAATGTTTTTTGTCTATATGAAATGTTTACTGTTTATTTGATTCAAATAACTATTTATTTGATATTTTTGTTTCTCTTATATATATATATATATATATATATATATATATATATATATATAAAATGATTTTTAAAAAGACTTAAATAACTTAAATGACATTTTTGTTTTTCATAAGGACTTAAATAATTGTATAATTGATTGATTCTTAGAAGAAAGTTATTGTTTTGAAGGGTTTGACACATCCATGTCGACACTTGTTCAGACAGATCGACGGGTCTCTGTCGTCCTAGTGAAACACATTTCGACTGGGCCTCTGTCGACACTTATTCAGACAGTTCGACGGACCTCTGTCGTCCCAGTGAAGAACACTTCGACTGTACGCTGTCGAACTGGGTAGTGGGAAAGGGAAACGAAAAAATAAAATAAATAATGGCATTTTCGTAATTTTAGGTAGTGGAAAATAGTAACTCGGGTAGTGGGAATAGCTTTGCCCTTAGACAAATACACACGGAAATGAATGGGAATTTTTTTTTTTTGATAAACAAATCCAGGAAAGGACAAACTAGACACAAGATCCATATTACACTGTGAAGGGTGGTTAACCGTGTTTAAACCTGGGGCATCCACGAGGGACGTAAGCATATCGTCCACCCTGTCAAACGAGGGGAAATAAAAGAAATTTTTTTGTTCTATTGCAAATGTATTCTACTTCAGGAATTGATCTTTTTGTATTATCATTATATCTATGCAAGAAATAAAAACTTAGGGTTTTTTATTTTTAAGTCTTCATAAACTATATGATTTAATAATCGATCTCTCACTTTTTCATTTTTTGGTTGAAGTCCCCATATTTAAATGATATGTTTCTTTTAGTCTCTCACATGGACTAAAAAGAAAATCAAATAATTTAATGATAGGTTTCTCCTAAGGACTAATAAGAATCATACCCTTTAAATCTATGGACTTAAATCGAAATATGAATAAGTAAATGATTGATCACTAAATCATATAGTTTATATAGACTTAAAAATAAAAAACTCAAAAACTTAAGGAAGTTTATAATATCACCATCATGTTTTTATGTCCATTCCGTTTTTCTTAATAAATAAAAATAAGTACATTTTCTCAAAAATAATGTTTAATTATATATATCATTTTTTTAATAATTATTTGTCTCTTTTGCTTGGACTTCATCCACATATTTCCTAATTAATCTAAGCACAATACAACTAATTAGATCTATATTTTACTTGTTCAGAACAAAACAAGAATTGAGTGACATTCACCTAAAAGGGATGGTGCATGCGTCGCTGTAAATTAAAAGAAATTATTTATAAATCATGACATTTATAGTTTTTGTTAGAGTATCTCTAACGTGGATCTTCATTTTGAAGACTCCCATTGGAGATTTTAGACAAATAAAGATTCTTGAACTCTAATAGGGTCTTCATTTTGAAGATTTTGCTGTTTCGAAGACTCATCAACTCCAATGGTGAATCTTCATTTTTTTAACAGGTCTTCGAATCACTATTTTGATTTATTAAAATTCTCATCCTAATATTTGTCCATTTCATCTTTATTGTTTATTGACATTTATGTCTTAATTTTAATATAAATAATTAAATTATATTAACTATATATTTATATATAAAAAAATTAATATATGTACGTAAAGTTGCAAGTGGACTTTTACAATTTGAAATATGAAATTTTAAAACCACCAACATTTGAAATTTGAATCACCCGACAGTTAAACCAGTGAGTCTTATCCTATTCATTTTTCTGATTCAATAAATAGTTCTATTTTAAAATTGCATTTGAACCTTAATGATTCAATTTTTGTTATTATCTCATGATAATGTTACAATTCAAATCCGTTAACAAGACAATTTAACTGGTGACTCTTTATTACATTCATTTTTTCGGTTTAATGAATGGTTTGTTTTTAGAAATATTATTTTTGATCCAATACATGAAATTTTTTTGTTTCAAAATTCTATATTTTTATTAAATACAAATGAAAAATTGGGAATTTATAATTTTATAAGAGTTAAATATCATTTATTAAAAGTTGTTATAAGTTAACAATGTCATTTATGATATTATTTTCTTTGATGTGACATATGGAGACCAAAAAGTGGGTCTCCAAATATAGAGTTTGTTTTGAAATTGAAGACGTCCGGTCTTCATTATGCCGTTCGGTTGGAGTCGGTGGTCTTCTGTGCATGTCCGGTCTTCATTTAAGCCACCGATTGGAGCTGCTCTTATGATATAGCGATTGTCATTGCAAATAATATTAGTGAAATTTCTATATTAATTTTCACAAAATATTTTGATTGTAATAATAATTTTTTTTGTTGATGGGCAATAATTTTATGTTCTCATATTACATTTAAATTATGGTTTTGTTAATAGGCTTGTAAGATTTATATTGATTGATGTATTTCCTGTTAGAAAAATTACAAGCATGCAAAATATGGTTTGTTAATATTCGCATTTGCGTGTACAAATATACTTAGTTCTAATTAACACGGTGCCTTAATTTACACCCACCCTCGTGCTTACACGAGAAGATGCTGGGAGTTCAACCACGTGTATGAATAAGAGTGTTAATCAGTCAATGCACTTTGGTTACTGTGAAATTGGAATTTGAAGAATCATTTTGTTGCAAATGGGTCGATAATCACTTGTCAAAACACACACACACATATAGAGGGGTAATTACGTGCGGCGAACGGCGGGCGCAGCGTCGATGGCGGGTCATCGATCATGGGTCCATCGCATCAGACGGTCGGATGTGATTCACGTGATCGACGGCCCGTGGTCGACGTGATCGACGCTCGCGATTAGGTCGACGTGAATCGCACCCGACCTTGCGATGCGATGGACCGGTGATCGACGGCCCGTGGTCGACGCTGCACCGTGTGGCCGCCGCACCTAATCATCCCTATATATATATATATATATATATATATATATATATATATGGGTGATTACATGCGGCGAACGGTGGGTGCGGTGTCGATCATGGGTTCATCGCATCGGATGGTCGGGTGCGATTCACGTCGACCATTGGATGCGATGGACCCGCGATCGAACGGCCCACGTCGCGGTCGCACCCGCCACTCGCCGCACCTAATCGCTCGCGTGTATATATATATATATATATATATATATATATATATATATATATATATATATATATATATATATATATAAATTATTACGTGCGGCGAACGGCAGGTGCGGTCGCGACGTGTGCCGTTCGATCGCGCGTCCATCGCATCCGACGTTCGATGTGAATCGTACCCGACCGTCCGATGCGATGGACCCGTGATCGACGGCCCGTGATCACTGCCGCACCCGCCGTTTGCCGCACGCAATAACCCATATATATATATATATATATTATGAGAAGAGGTTTACTAATTTTAAAATGAAAACATTTGTACACTGCATTGAAATTCTGTCTAACATTATTCTTAAAAGTAAAACAAATCATTTTTTTTCCTTGCATCATTTATTTATCAAAAAAATGATCGGCGGCATTCACTATCAAACAGGGCTTAAGATATATATTATTATACAAATAAAATATAAATTAAATATATTAGTGTATTTTCAAAATTAAAAATATTATTTATATATTGTGATAGACGGTTGGAGAATTATTTTAAATTACAAATGGAGATGCGCAACACAGACAGGCCGTGATGAAGAACGTGCCCATATCTATATTATTGGTCGCGATTACGTGCGGTATGCGGTCGGTGCGGTTTACGACGTGAACCGTCCGATCGCGGGTCCATCGCATCCAACGGTCGACGTGAATCGCACCCGACCGTCCGATGCGATGGACCCGTGATCGACGGCCCGTGATCGCGCACCGCATCGACCGTAAACCGCACCTAATCGGCTCCCTCTATATTATATACACAAAATATATATGGGAAAGAAACCAATCTTGCAAGTCTAGGAAATAATTAAATAAAATACATGTACGAACAAAACCACATGCATTCACAGATGCATGGCCTAAAAAGCTGAAGTGATAATGCAAATGATTTGAATAATGTGAGATCCAAAAAATTGAAGTTTAAATCAGTTAAAAACTATTATTTTGATGTGGACGGCTCTGCCAAATCCTGGGTATGATTATTGATTGCATTAATTAATAGGGTAGGATATACATTAGGGTGCGGCTAGAGCCACCAAAACACTCTCCTACCCACCCATTTGCTTCCCCACCCAGTCATATATCTTCACTTCATAAGCCCACCCTTATATAACTATTCAACACAAATCATTTCCATCTTACCCCCATTCACTATTCCAGAAAGTCATGAACCATGTTGAACCAAATCAAACACGGAAGACATGGAGCATGTAAAACGGGATACAAACATTTCAAAGGTTTTTTATTCCAGAAAACCATAGATCATGTCGAACCAAATCAAACACGGAAGACGTTGAGCATGTCGAACGGGATACATAACACTTCAAGCCCCCGTTTGAAACAGAAATAAGGGATAATATGGTATAAAGGAGAATAAAGGATAAATGATGTTTGAAAACATAGAATATGTAGGGATAAAGTATGCTAAAATAAATTAGTATAAAGTGGTATATGGATTCCAACCTACCTCTGAAATTAAAATTATCCTATGTTATCACACCCAAAGAATATGTGGGTCTACTGTCAAATCAATTGTCATCACCTCTTATAAATCACATGTCTAATTAACTATCATTATTTTTATATTTTTTTTATAAATCATTATCCATACTTTATTCACATTTTACCCAAACAACAAAATATTTATTCTTACGTTTACCACGTGAATAATTCAAAACACAATCAAACACAAAATCACTTTATCATCACTTATGCCGGAATAAATGTATACCCAAGAATAAGTCTTATTCTCATTCCAAACGGGGGTCAAATATTTTTTTATTCCAAAAAGTCATGGATCATGTCAAATCAAATCGCACATAAAAGACATGGATCATGTCGAACCAAATTACAAACGAAAAACATGGATCATGTCGAACCAAATCACACATGAAAAACATGGATCATGTCAAACCAAATCACAAACAAAAGACATGAAGCATGTCGAATGAGAGAGAGAAAAAAGAGCGCGGGACGTAGTGCTAGGGTGGGTTGGGTGTGAGAAAAGTGTAACAAAACATTTTTTTATATAAATAAAAGGGGTGGATAGGAGAGTATGTGGGGTGGCTATAGTCCCACCCTATACATTATACACAATCTATACTGATAGGAGTGAGACACTTCTCATCGGATAAGAGACGCGTTTAAAACGTGATGATGTCCCAATTCTCATCGGATAAGAGACGCGTTTAAAACGTGATGATGTCCCAATTTCTTGGCATTATCCTGGGTCCCATTGGACAACTGTATTCTACTCGAGTGAATTGACATTTCTCATATTATCATTGTATCCATCCAAGAAATGAAAACTTTGGGAGTTTAATACCGTCGTCCTTTATAATTATCATTGTATCCATCCAAGAAATAAAAACTTTGGGAGTTTAATATCGTCGTCCTTTATAATTATCATTGTATCCATCCAAGAAATGAAAACTTTGGGAGTTTAATATCGTCGTCCTTTATAATTATTTGTCTGTTTGTTTGCCTGTACCACATTCACAGCGTACTATGGATCTGAGCCAGCTAAAGAGAGATTTATTTTCCTTTGTTCAAAATATTCGATTTTGGCTGGGCAAGCTGATGGAGCATGATCAATACAACAAATAACAGTTTTTCCGGGGAAAGTATTCCTGGTTAAAAGTTACTAATTTCGTTGGTAAATAGCTTCACCAAATAACAAATAACAGTTTCTCATATTAATTTCGTTGGTAAATAGCTTCACCGTCAATTCATCGCAGCAACCCTTTCGTTGATTTTTTTACCCAGGAAACCTCACTATCCTAGGTAAGTAATCCCCAACGAACCGTATTTGCTCGATAAAAGCCTTTTGCTAACAAATATTCCGTTGCTGAAACTAAATTTTCGTGGTTAAAATACTTACGTGTCGTTTGAATAAAGACATAAGCTATTATAAGGTTTATGATTATTCCAAGAATAGATGAGTAATAATTGATTTTATAGTTTGATGTGTTTTTTATTATTCTCATTATGAACGTAATAATCAGTTTTTGTTGTTTGGTTAAATTATGAATAAAAGATAAAATAAGGTGTGGATAAGAGTTATAATTTATAAAATGACAATTTTAACCCCAACTATAAAAATGTGCTAACAAAAAAAAGGGTTTCACACCACCTCCTCCCCCAACCTACCTCTTCTGTCACCCAATACAAACTAAAACCTGAAACACTCAACACCATGATCTTTCTTCCACGGTTCCACCTCTCCAAATCCCTCAACCGCCTCATGTGGCTGCCGATGGCATGGACCGAGGAGAACTCTGATCCGCATACAGAGCACTCGTGGACCCTCGAAGACATAGCGACGGTGGCAGCGACAGCTCCTGACAGAGAGAGACTTGTCGTCCTCCGTAGCGATGGCGAAGAGCCCAAGACAACCGGTTTCCTGTGGCTAGCGCAGTGCCCACCATAGGTCTCTAGGGGTCGGCAACGACCCGGCCCGTTGAAACAGGGCCCAAGCCCGGCCTGGGCCCAGGCCCGCGGGCCTGCTTGGCCAACAGGCCTGAGCCGGGCCGGCCCATGGTAAAAAAACAGGGCCCAGGCATGAACGGGCCTCACGGGCCGGGCCTGGGTTCGGGCCCACGGGCGGGCCTACGGGCCCAAATTCAAAATATTTTATTTTTTTATTTTACGTTGTTTATTTGTATATAATGTTAAAATAACACAAAATTTAAAGTATAATGTTGAAAAAATATTTATATCTATTGAATTTTCAAAATAAAAATATTAAATTAATTAATTACCTACAAAAATGAATAATTACATGTACCTAACTAGGTTGACACTTACATAAATGTTAATAATTTGTATAACTCAACCACAATTCAAATAAAAATCACATGTTACTAGTTCATTGGATCACCCTCCATGGGCCTACGGGCCGGGCCCGCGGGCGGGCTTAAGGGCCAGCCCGAATGGACCGGGCGTGGGCGGGCCTACAGGCCGGGCCCGGGCCCTAGAACCAGGCCCAAGCCCAGCCGGCCCTGAAAACGGGCCGGGCCTGCCCGGCCTGAGAACAGGCCCGGGCCGGGGGGGCCGGGCTTTCGGGCCTCGGGCCTGATGATGACCCTTAGCTCTCTTCGTCCCTCTTTGACCCTCTTCATCTATAATGAAGACGATGATGGTCCAAATTAATTAAATAAAGGGGTGAATAGTGGAAAAAGAATCAAATATCTGTGGGTCCCATTTATGCAATAGGATGTAATAAGATAATTCCAAGGGTGATGGTGGTATTGCTATACCTCTTTATCTCTGTTTATTCCAGCATCCAGATTTCAGCCAATACCAGCCATCCAAACAACATTTCTGGCGTTATTCCATCTTATTCCACATAATTCCACTTTTATATTTGTAGCCAAACAGTCCCTTAAAGTTGTTGGTAAAACATAAGAATTGCCGGCGAACTCTTTCGTAGGTAAAATTTCATATTTACCAAGGAATTCATATTTACTCGGGAGAAGTTTCCTTGGGAAATTTTTTTTTTTTAAACATTCACATCTGATTTATAATGAATCAGTATTTAATTATGAATCTGATCAAATATGCCACACCCACAAAAAAAATATATCCAATTCCACCTAAAACATGTTTCATTGAAATCTCCCAATCATTTGATTCTAAAAAAATGTATATACACTATGTCCAAGATAAAATACATAATCATTGGGTTAAAAAAAAAAAACTCTCTGTATAAAAAAACTAAAACTAGACACTAAAAGATACATCATCAACAACAATAATCAAAAGTCCAATAATGTTCATATTCTGAGCAATATTATCCAGCAATAGAACGAACACACCATCTCTAATCAAATGCATCATGGTTGTCATCTAGAAGAGGCTGTACGCTGCAGCAGCGGTAATGTCCTCCTCGTGCCTGCAACATCAAGGAAAAAAAGTTTAGGCGAAACAGATATGTTCCTCAATAGATGCACTGAAGTATCCTCCGCATTTTTCACAAATTCAGGCAAATAGATATTTAGTACTCATAGACTGAAACATATATTGATATGGCGGGACCATGGACTCAATAGATTGAAACATGCATTGGCCTGAGTGATGAATGTGGAATACCCAACCCAATAAAGAAACACCAACATGGCTTCTCCTCCTTATTTATCATTATAGATGCTCTATAAAGTAATAACTGTGATAAACAATTCTCAATTAGTCTCTCAATTATTCTCAATTATTCTCTCATGCTAATCGAACATCTCGCGCGCCCGCAAGAGAGCATCCCCATGAATCCTCCCAAACATTTTCAACATGCCTAACATTATCCATAACATTATCTTAAAGCAAAACCAACCATTATTTCTCCTTGTATTATTTATCAAAACATGAAAGAAGGCATCCACACCATCACTACCATGCACCCTCATATCAGGTGTACATGCATGTGATTCACAAAAGGCTGGTTCTTAACAAACACACACTGACACACACACACACACAAAGACAACAACCTCTCAACGATCTCCAGCAGCACGAACGGTAGCAGTCGCAGAATTATCATTACACATCGGAGGGTCGCAGTGGTCCTTGATTTCATTGGTGGTGCACTGAGGGGGGATGCTCTTCGTGCACTTACAATCCTTCCAAGTACTTGGACAGTACGTCTTCACATCCCTGCACCTGCACTGCGGAGGGAAGCTCCTTGTACATATGCACATGTGGCAGCAGTCCTTGTGATGATGAAATCCAACTCCTTCTCCTTTGCTCCCTGCTGATTTCATGATCCCCTCATCAAACATCATGAACCTATCCAGAATGTCTATTGCAGTGGATGAGGGGATGTGTGAGACCACTGAGAACATTAGGACAACTAGCAGGAGTGCAATGGGAGAGGAGGAAGAGGAAGACATGGTTGTGGTGGTCTTTGTTTTTGTTGTAAATGTTATATCTTGGTCTTCCATGCTTTTGCAAGGATGGGTTTGATTTATAGAACTTGAGATGTGCAGTCGTAGCTTGACACGTTGGTGCTCCATATCTCGGATTAGGGACACGTTTTAGTGGATGAAAATGAACAAAATATTGGATGATATTTATATTATTTTAATGTACACATACATACAACATACAGATAGGAGTGAGGTGATCGGGTTAGCTTCAACAGACGTTAGATAATTTGTGACTGTCCAATGCATTTGTGACCGTCCCATCTTTTCATATAGTTGTGATTACAATGCTTTGTAAGATTTTAAAATTAAACTTAGAATGCAATTAATTTATAAATTTTTTTTTAAAGATTCAATTAATTTGTATATCTTAAAATTATAAAATAGCACTATCACAAACACGTTAAACAATTAAATTGTTCAACGCCGGTAAAACTTAACCCCTTCCCTGAGTGAGACATTTCTCATCGGATAAGAGACGCGTTTAAAACGTGATGATGTCACAATTTCTTCGCATTATCTTGGGTCCCATTGGACAACTGTATTCTATTGGAGTGAATTGATATTTCTTATATTATCATTGTATCCATCCAAGAAATGAAAACTTTGGCGAGTTTAATATCAGCGTCCTTTATAAGTATTTGTCTGTGTCTATGTTTGCCTGGACCACATTCACAGCGTAAAGAGAGATCTATTTTCCTTTGTTCAAAATATTGGATTTTGGTCCTCCCTGACTTTGCTCAGCAGGCAGCGGACACCCCTTTCCATGAGAAAGGGCAGGATTCGAACCTCGCTGTCTGCGAGCATTGGAGAAAAACAGTCCTTTTGAGCTTGGTTGTATGTGTTGAAAAAATTAGCTATTATCAGACAAAACAAAGAGAATATGAAAATAAAGATTAGAAGAGCTTGGTATGGAGTCATGTAGTAACGCTGTCTTTATAACAAAATTCGCCCCCTCAATCGCACAGGGTTCTCGACGATCTGTTTCCAAGATAAAACCATCCAGTCCTTACTGTTCACTTCCTGACGCAAGCAGGAAGAGAAGCCCTCACTGTTCTCTTCTTGGTGCAAGCAGGAAAAGAAATCGAACTGGTCGCATACTTGATCGTCCAAAAGAACAAAGAAAAATAAGAACTCTGTCTGTGTGAAATATTTTATGTGGAACACTTAGTTTTTACACAATATGAATATCTGCGAAGGTTGTTTTTTTATAGGCACATATATTCGATCGTTGGAGGTGTAACGTCCGCAATAATTACACACGCTCGGTTACCATATTTATTTCCAACATTTAAATTTCAAAAAGAATTAAACATCATATTAAAATTTTAATTTTTATTTGAAAACTAATTAATACATTTTTTAAATACAAATGTATTAATTTTTCAACAATCCCCCACAAGATTAAATAATTTTATTATAAATAAAATAAAAAAATAAATTTAGGCGATACAATACTATGTGTTCGGTGAGGTAGCTTAGGGTTTTGAACCTCACTTAGTGTTAACTAACTTTCATTTAAAGGGACATAGTGTTAACTACACCCTTCCTTATAGGCATTGAATTATTCAGAGCGATTCCTCTTTCTATACCAACATAGTTAAAAGTACTGGTACCATATGGATGTTCTTTAAATAAGACATTGAAGTTCATTTTTATTTCAGTACTTAACATAGATACACATCAGTTTATTTTTTCCTTTGAACATTTCTTCATGAGATCTCCATTTGGATAGGTAGGATATCATTGTGGTACTACATTATGGGTTTTAGACTCATCCCCCTCGATGCAGAAAAAACTAGCCTCCTTGCTAAGCCTTTAATAAGTGGATCTTTGTTAACTGATTTGATGAAATCAAGTGAGATTACACCATGTTGCATGCGATCCTTTTAAGAGTATAAACTCAAGATTTTTTTTAAGAGTTATATGTAAATTTATTCACAAATCTCACAACTCATAATATAGCATGTTTTATGAAGTATAATATTCACCAATGAATATATAATTATAATATATCAAACTCTTTATACTCGTAATTTATAGACTTGATTAACATGCTATAAAATGAAAATATCATGCTCATTTATCATATATTTTATGAAATAGATTAAAATGGAAAGTAATTTCAAATAAAGAAGCTGAAAAAATTAATAAGAAAAAGGGAAATAAAGACTAATAAATAAATAAATGAAAACATAAAAAAAAAAAAACAAATGTTCAGAGTTTTTTTTTTTTTTTTGGTACAACAAATGCCCACACAGGGGCAGTCCCAACATACATATATTAACCAGGCTTGTCATGCCTAATACAGCGCTCATAGGCGTATAACATGCTTAGGGGTCAAGCCCACACAACAGCAGCAACAACCAGCGAGAGCTAGATTTTTTCTTTCCTCCTTGGCATTACCAAGGATTGAACTTTGGTCATCCCCTCAAAAGGGGGTGTCCTTGACCACCCGGCCGAAGTCGTTGGGGACAAAAACAACAATAGGTCCGCTTCACAGTTCACATCCTTCAAAATGTTTATGTGCACTGCACATGTTATGTACACGTGGGCATCCGGACCCGTGGACCGTGGGTTAAGTTTAACAGCTTTAAAAAAATGTAGAACATGTGGCATTTTTTCATGGGTGGTTGGGTGGGTCAGTGAAATGATCGGTATGTAGAGACGTGATTTGAAAGGATAGGAGTACGGAGGGTTTCGAAATTGGGAGGGTTCATGGGGTCCGGATTTAAAACTTTGATGTGATTTTACGTAGGGAACGGTTAAGTCCAACAGGCGTTGGACGATTTTATTGTTCAACATTCTTAACTGTTCGATCTTGATACACAAATTAATTGAATCTTAAAAAAGAAAGTTTAGAATTTAATTACATTCTAAATTTAGTTTTGAAATCTTACAAAATATCTCAATCACAACAAAATAAGAAGATCGATCTGTTAGGAACGTGTTGGACAATCAAATTGTTCAATACCTGTTGGATCTAACCCGATTCCTTTTACATGATGTTGTTTGACTAAGAGCCCGCCCGCCACGTTTCACACCCTTCATCCAACGCTGAAAACCCATTTTATTTGTATGATAGGTGGACCTCACCTTTTGCTCTTTTTTTGAATGCACACATTTCACGAGCACTCGAGACAAACCTGCTATTCTTCTATTTTAAATTAATATCATTTTATGGGTTTAATCCTTCTGGTTCTATATGAGCCTGAATGTCTTTTGATAAATTTAATCAGTTAGCACCTATCTTCCAAATGATATAAAGGATAAAAGAAACTTTAAAGATTTCTTGGTTGCCCCCACTATGTCTCAGACTTTTATAAAAATATAGCCCTTGACAGAAACTTCTATCTAACAGGCTGAAGAAAAATCTCACACCTTGGACCATGGAACAAATTATGTACTACACCAAAACTATTTTTCCTCAACCAATTTAGGTAATCCGTAGAATACAAATAAAAGTTCATAAATGAACTCTCTGAAGAAATCATGACTCAAAAGACATCTGAACAAATCAGTAATCCTATTTTTCAAAAGAAGTCTCTGATTTTCAAAAGATTATTAAAAATGAGGCTTGCTCAAATCTGCCATCTGCCTTCTACATAAGAAAAAACATATGGTAAACCTACGATATATCAAAGACTTTAACAAAGAAAAAATCTCCAAAAAAGCCAGGTCCATCCAAATGAACAATAGATAGATTCCTAGAGATCTGCAAGGAGGAAATATCTCACCTACTTATGAAAAACCTTATTAGAAAGAGTTCCTCGCCCTGGAGCTTTGTGGTTTTCTATGTAGAAAAAGCTGCAGAATTAGAAAGAGGAGTACTAATGCTTGTTATAAATTATAAGCCACTAAATAAAGTACTCCAGTGGATTAGATATCATATCCCCAATCAGCAAGACCTGATCAAAAGGGTCTATAATTCCAAGATTTTTTTCAAGTTTGACCTTAAATCACAATTTTGGCAAATTCAGATAAAAGAAGAGGATAAATACAAGATTGCCTTTACAATGCCGTTCGGGCACACAAACCTATCAGGTTTATTTTTTTTGTACAAGTTCTCCAAATGTATGGCGGAGTAAGGAATATGTCCCCCGTAACTAGGGATTCTACAGATACCTGTACTAATCCAATGTGTAGATAGTGATAATGGGGTTTTGCCCTAATCCTATCTATCTCCTTTTGGGATATAAGGTGGAAGTTTTCATGCCCATCAGTCAAATGAATTGTTCTTTCAATAGTCTTGATATAGTAGTCTGTTTTGAGACTGAAGGTGTTACAAACATAAATCTCATTGAAAGGGACTTTAGGGATCTTCCAATTACAGACAGATTTTTTTATGTTCTCATAATTTATTTGCTGCATGTTTTTAATGGACATAGTCCTAATGGGGGGATTCGATGTTCTAGAGTTGGAGGCTTCATCCATAGAGGTGGAAGCTTCATGCACCCATGATGTAAGGATTCAGAAAAGATTGGTCATGAGGGAGTGCTTGAAAACTAGTCAATGATGTATTACATCCCTAACTCTACTTGTACTTAGAAGAGTGTGGACAACGCGACTAAAAAGTTTAAAAGAAGCACCGTTCACCGACCGGCACTGTTCATAAAACACTATTCCCTTAAAAATATCAAGGCTCTGATACCATTATACTATCAGGATCAAGATTTTAATTTTTTTTTCTTTATGAAGACTTAAAACGAAGTTGAAAACTAATATGCAAACATAAGATGGTGACTAGAAAAACTTATTTATTAAACATGCATAAGATATGTATATAGGACACTACATAGCACATAGGCTTACAGAAGGAAAATTACAATACAGAGTTGAGAAGGATATATCCCTCTTCTGCTCTATCTTCTATATTACAAAACACTTTTGGGTTTTGGTGGATTTTTGGTAGAGGGTTTTTGTAGACTTGTTTTCACCAATGCTCTCCTTCTTCAGTCTTCCCTCCCTTTTATAGGCTTTAGCTTAGGGATTTCAAAGGTTTTGGAATCCGTTGTCATTCTTCTCTGCGTGACTCATTGTCCTCTTCTGATGACTTTTCTGCTTTAAGTAATATCTTCCTTTTTTATATTTGGAAGACGCTCTCATGACTCCTTTTTGTAGAGCAATGTTGAACTCTTGGGTTGCTAGTTTTGCCCTATGTTCTATATTGCAAAGCACTCTCGGTTTTTGGTGGATACTTGCTATTCTTTTATTTTTTCTTACTTTTTGTTTGCTTTTTTTTACACGTTGATTAGTTGATATTTATTGTTCTTTAAATTATTTTGTTTGGCCCTCATAAGAGAAGGATGAAATTCAAAAGATGATGGTTTTTTTAAAGAAAAATATCATGTTAAGTCCTAAATACAGTCTCACAAACTGTATGTGCATTTTTAATTTTTTAAAAATTAAACCTTGTGTGACGAGATATATACTTTGATAAAAAATATATATATATATATTGTCCAGATAATTGTGTATAAACAACAAATTTAAATTTTTTTAATGAAATATATACATAACCTAAGAGGTGTATATCTCGCCGGATAGCTAATGAAATATATGTAAATGTATTTGGGGCTCTAAAAATGATTGTGTAACAAAATCTTTTTTTATGTTTCTCATTGTCCTACTATATATGTTCATTATAAAAATCATATGCAGCTTGTTCGGAATCAAACACCATGTGTTTATAGGAATTACCCATTATAAAAAGAAACCAAGAAAATCTCATGACTTGAAAAAATGAGAATGTCCATTTCATCCCAATTACTAAATACAATAAACATAATGTATTAAATCTGACACAGCGAAATTACTACTAGCCATAGAGGAAGTAGAAATTATTGACTTCATCTTCTAATTTTGTCAAGTAGATAATCACACAAACAAGATAATTTATTGTAGGTTTAAGGATTGAAAACTTAAGAGAGGATGAATAGTAATAAATTTAAATATCAGCTTATTCTTTGCACGGAGCTTACACGGTGAAGCCGATGACAGTCGCCGGAGTTTAAGACGGCTTCTGTATTGCAAATTTGGTACTAAAAATAAATAAGTCAAATAACAATAATCTGAATGTGTTTTCTTCTTCCTCTCAGTTGTACATTTTCCAACTGTTGGGATTTTGGATGCTTTAAATCTCCTCAATCATTCTTTGTTCAATTGCTTGCTTTCATTGTTTTGTCTCATTCCACTTCATCTCTGATTCCATTATTTGTGCAACCTTTTTCTCATTCCTTTTTATCAATTCGAATTCAAGGTTTAATCCTTCGTTACTCTTAAAGCAGCATTGGGATCATATTTTTGAAGCATCTTAGTGTTTATTGCCAAAAGTGTTAGTACTTGTATTTTCGTTTATCAAATGTTTGATGAAATATTTGTATGAATATAAGATAGGGTCAAATGGAGATTATGTTAATAAGATTACAACAGTGACAAGGAGATCCAATATAGAGTGTTATACTGCATCGAAACTATACCACAAATTACAAAATGATTAACATTTAAAGACAAGCTCCGAGAGCTTCTCCAGGCCTGACATCTGGGGATTTATAGGGGGTAGTCAATTAGGATTTTTATGGACAATTTGTCCATGGATTTGTAAATCTTGTGTTTTTCAATCAAGACATTGATTCGTGGATAAAAAGTCCAGTGTTATTCAACTGAGACATTATTTCATGGACAAAAAGTCGAGCGTTATTCGACTGAGACATTATTTCATGGACAAAAAGTCCAGCGTTATTTGATTGAGACATTATTTCATTGACAAAAAAGTCCAGCGTTATTCGATTGAGACATTATTTCGTGGACAAAAAGTTCAGCGTTATTCGATTGAGACATTATTTCATGGACAAAAGTTCAGTGTTATTCGATTGAGACATTATTTCGTGGACATAAAGTCCAGTGTTATTCGATGGAGACATTATTTCATGGACAAAAATTTCAGTGTTATTCGATTGAGACTCCTCATAGTAGATATTTTGTCATATGTTATTCAATTTAAACAAGATTTGTGAAGACTTTCATAAGTGATGGATTTTTGTGGACTTTTGTGAACTTTAGAGA
>CM060863.1:15652951-15858775 GCA_030737845.1 Acorus calamus | reverse complement strand
ATATCCCACATTTGGACATCTAATTGAGAACCAAAAGTTCAGGAAACCGGAAACCCTAACCCTAGCCCCAAACCTAAACCCTAGCCCCAAACCTAAACCCTAGCCTGACCGTAAACTGGAAACCCTAACCCTGACCTAAACCCTAACCCTAACCCTAAGCCCTAACCCTGACCTAAACCCTAAACCTAACCCTAAAAACCTACCCTGACCTAAACCCTAACCCTAACCCTAAAAACCCACCCTGACCTAAACCCTACCCTAAACCAGACCCTGGCCCAAACCAGGAACCCCCACCTAAGAGAAACTCTAAACCCCAAAAAACCTAAGTCCCTGGCAAGGGGCGGCTAGCCCTAACTAGCCGCCCCAGTTAGCACTAGCCGTCCCCCTGGCCGACCTTGAATAGCTTCCCTGGATGGCACATAAAGCAGCATTAAATGCTGATCATTGTGGCGGGTTATGACCTTTAGCCGCCCTATCTTGGCCGGATCAACCCAAGTAACCGACCCAAGCCACCGCTTGTCGGAGATGGGACGTTTGGCAGGTCATGATAGGGGCAGCTACCAGGAAGTAGCCGCCCCATCCAGGACGACTAGTTCTAGTTAGAACTAGCCGCCCTTCACCTGGTCCTGACAAAAGAACCAGAGAATTAATGAGGGGTCTAATCAAACATACTATTAACCAAGCCACCCTTTTACCCCTTGGGTATTCCCCTGCCTCTTTTTTTACTATAAATAGAGGAGGTCCCAAGCCTTTAACCAACATCCACAATTAACAAACACACAATTCACATCCACCAAGTCATATCCATTCCCTTTCCCCACTAGAAATCCCAAGAGAGAGAGAGAGAGTGTCATGCCCCAGGGCGGCCGTCCCCGAGACATGGCAAATATATATATGATATCAACAATCCACACACGAGATCAAATAAGAACTCCACAACATCAAAGGCAATAAAACAATAACCAAGTAATTGACATCAAATATATACAAATAGCGGAAGCTCAAACGACTAAGTCTGTAATTCAAAGACATTTACATACCAGAGTACACAATCAACTGTCCTGTGTGAGCCAATATATACTACAAAAGACATCAACAGTCCACATACCGTGCACAAGCACAAATATAAAACATACAAGGAAACGGGAATGCTGATGGCCTCTCACTCGCAAGACATCCAACGCGAACGCGGGTCTCCTACTTGTACTGCGCCAAGGGGAGCTCTTCTCTTGGATCCGACTCACCGTCAACTAGAGGAAAACATATGCGAGGGGTGAGCCACACGCTTAGTGAATGGAACAATCCATGCAACACAACTCATATTAATCATTTCAAGTAATTTAGGTTCCAACAGATGGAATCAACTCCTTAAGCTGTGTAGATACCCCAATTTTGACCGTCCAGAGAGACAGAAATACTTCAAGTAACACACGGAAATATCCCACAGTTGGGCATCCAATAGAGAACCAAAGGTTCGGTAAACCGAAAACCCTAAACCCTAGCCTTGACCTAAACCTAAACCGGAAACCCTAACCTTGACCTAGCCCAAAACCCGAAAACCCTAACCTTGACCTAGCCCAAAACCCTAAACCCTAGCCTTGACCTAAACCGAAAACCCTAAACCCTAGCCTTGACCTAAACCTAAACCGGAAACCCTAACCTTGACCTAGCCCAAAACCCGGAAACCCTAACCTTGACCTAGCCCAAAACCCTAAACCCTAAACCTTGACCTAGCCCTAAACCCTAACCCTAGCCTTAACCCTAAACCATAAACCTGAAACCTACCCTAAAACCCAAAACCCTAAAAAAACCTAAGTCCCTGGAAAGGGGCGGCTAGCCCTAACTAGCCGCCCCTTACTGGGCGGCTAGTTTACACTAGCCGCCCCCATAACCGCCCCCTGGCCGACTTTGGACCAGTCCCCTGGATGGGACATAAAGCAGTATTAAATGCTGATCATTGCGGCGGGTCATGACCTTTAGCCGCCCTCTCTTGGCTGGATCAACCCAAGTAACCGACCCAAGCCACCGCTTGTCAGAGATGGGACATTTGGCAGGTCATGATAGGGGCGGCTAACAGGAAGTAGCCGCCCCATCTTGGGCGGCTAGTTAGAACTAGCCGCCCTTCACCTGGTCTCTGACAAAAAATCAGAGAATTAATGAGAGGTCCAATCAAAGCCAACCCACTCCATTACCCTCGGGATATTTTCCTACCTCTCTTTTACTATAAATAGAGGGGTCCCAAGCCCAAATACAACAACACCATCCTTCAATCAACAAAATCCACACCAACATCCCACAATTCATATTCCCTTTCCACACTAGAAATCCCAAGAGAGAGAGAGAGAGCCTCTTTTGTGAGAGAAAACACCCATTCCCTACACAAAAACACCCTCTCATTCCACCCTCCAGAAACCTGGGCTAAACCTAGCTAGCCTCTGCCCAAAACCAAACCCATTTCCTACCAAAGCTCTGCCCAAACCAAACCAGACCTGGGACGGCTAAACCCTAGTAGCCGCCCCTCACCAGACGGCTAGATCCAACTAGCCGCCCCCTATACACACCCCACTTACACCCCTTTGTCCCATAACTCCTTTAGTCAAGCCCTAGAAGCATAATAGGATACCTGTTTTTCACCTCTGTGTACGGTATATCCGTGTCTCAGAGCGGAGACCCCATAAACTCCCCACGTAGGCGACCAAAACCAAACTCAACATTTTCCTGCTTTTAGAAAAAGCAGGTGGCGATCACACAAACCCCTGAATCCTCTTGAGACGCTATCGGGCGCCTCAACCAGGACCGACACACCCTCACCCTTCGAGAAGACGATCCGACCGAGCCCGCCAGGGCACGCATCCGATCCGAATCCCCGAAGAACCCCCACACACGCACACGCGCGCTCACCGCGCACCTCGCCGGGATCCGCTCCGACACACATCCGACACATTCGGAGGCCTCCCCGACGGTACCGACAAATCTGGCGATCACGGTGGGACATCCCTCGTGAAAAACAATAAAAGGTAATCCTCTTTTGTCCCCTTTTACAAGCTTGACTCGAATGTCATCAACCCTCTAGGAAGGTTAGAGTTTCCGACCCCTCGAATCAGATCCTCCTCTACTTCGCATCACTGCATCATTTACTGCTTTGTAAGCCGCACACAGCTGCGCAATCCTTTACTGCTTTGTAAGCCGCACACAGCTGCGCAATCCTTTATTGCTTTGTAAGCCGCACACCGCTGCGCAATCCTTACCGCTTTATTTACTGCTTTATATCTGCATTCGATCCCTTAAAACATTTCACACGCATCATGGAATCCCACTTAGAGGAGGAGATACTAGAGGAAAGAACCCACCAAGAGGGTCAGGCCACGCAATTCCTGACCCATCTAGAGGAAAAGATGGCCAGTCTAGGGTACCAATCCGTAGAGGACATGTTTCATGACCTCGCCGACTACCGCCAGGTCAAAACCCTAAGACAGGAAGCCCCTGTCGAAACCCCTAAGGCCATTCCCAAGACCCCATTCACACCCAGTCACTCGGTCAACCCGAGCGTCTTTTCGTTCACCCCCCTTTCACCCCAGGCCCCTACCAGGCCACCCCAAACCCGGGACCGCTAGGCAGCCCTCCCAGGGGAGAAACACTGGACGAAACCATCCGGAGAATCCTCTCCGAGACTGGTCCCTCGGCCCCCAAACACATGTCTCTACATAACCTGAGACAAATCCCGCCAGTTCACCTACCGAAGGGATTCAAAATCCCCAAATTCCGCCGGTATAACGGTCGTGGAGACCCAGACGTTCATTTAACTGCCTTTTATCTAGACGCACACCCGTTTCTAGATAATCAACCTCTGCTAGTCTTCCTCTTCCAGAAATCATTAGAAGGAGAAGCGCTACAATGCAACTCACAGAATGTCAAGAAATTGACATGATGTTACAGAGCCTAAGTCCAGAACTTCGTACGATCCTTTCGTACGGAGACTGTACTACGTATCAGCTTCTGATTGACCGCCACAATAGGATTTCCCGTTGTGCAGCCCCAGTAGTACAAACCCAGTCCCCACCTATCAGCCATAGGGTTGGACAACCGCCTCGCAAGGCACAAACCCCCACGGTAGAGGGGATTATTACACAAGTATCGGCACTCTACCCGAACGGAGCACGAGTTCCTGATCGAGGAACGACTCCGAGACAGTACACGTCCGGTTCATCCGGGTATGCCGCCTCGCCAATCAACCAAAACTTCACTACTCGATCAGTACCCGTCCCCAGGCCGACATAACAAAACCCGGTAATCCAAAGTTCCCCGTCCAAAGCCCTGTAATTCAAGACAAGGCCAGCCTAGGACCCCTTTTATTCCAGCCTCTTAAGAAGTCAGAACCTAAATCCTAGGCAGCCCTCCCAAAATACTTATAATGAGGTCTCTCCTCCAACATCCTATGATCAAAGACGAATGGGAACGAGGGACTCTTACCCTCCCCTCCCAGAAACACTAACTAGGATTTTTAGGGTACTGATGGACACAAATAGTATCTCCCTCCCAGCTGCTAAACCTCCACTCCTCGGGGCCAGCAGACTGCGTTACTGTCAATACCACCAACAACATGGTCATACCGTAGAACAATGCAATGTTTTTCGGGATTTTATCTACGATTTAAATGATGACAGACGCCTTGATTGGGCCATGATCAAAAGCCACTTAAACCAGGGCAATTCTCGAGCCTCCAAGCCACTTGGCATTTTTACTGACCCATTGCCAGGTCACAACCAAGCATCCACATCTGGAGCCCACATGGTAAACTTGGTCAGGAGAGGAAGACAACCATCACCGCAACCAAGCAGTTCGGAAGACGTCACTAACGACAGTCTGTCCGAAGAATCCGAGGAGGAAGAGCAGCACGAGCCCCCAGCTGAACCTCGACGATCATGACCTTGCCATACTCTATGGCGAAGAAGAAGATGCAATTCTCGCCCTTCCCGCAGTCATCAACATCGAGTCCGACGAAAGCGGACTAGAAAACCCAGGAGGAGACGAAGAAGAAGAGCCATTTGAGGAGATCCCCGAAGGAGCTAGCGAAGGACCCGAAGGAGGGGAATGTACGTCGGATGATCTGCATCCGGACGACAACGGGTCCTCCAAGAGTACCGACACTGTCGATAGCACCCGCCGCCCAATGACCATTTCATTCACTGACCAAGACCTCCCGGATCCCAGACTGCGAGTCTACCCCCTACACATCCGCGGACGACTCCAAATGTTGTGGCTAAACAACATCTTCGTGGATCCAGGGTCAGGAATGAACATAATGACGTGCTCCACCTATCAAAAGATACCCGGACTAGGCCGTCCCCCCGTCCAACCGGCCCACCATACTATTCAAGCTTTCAACCATACCGGGAAGACTCTCCACGGCCCCGGAACATTCGAGTTATCTGTCGGCCCTCTTATCTGTGAGGTAGCCTGCTTCGTGGTCGACATCGACACAAGGTACCCATTGATGTTGGGGCGACCATGGTTAGACAGCATCCAAGCTATTTGTTCCCTCCGGCACCAATGCCTTCGATTGCCCTTCTTAAGTCATATCCTGACAATCTAGGGAGAGGCGCGCCTCCAGTATGAGAACGAGAACAATTGGGCGATACATAATATCTTCACACTAGCCCTACGACCGGGAAACGAGGATGAAAGTGGTAGTCCACCTCTGTCCCCTTACAACTATCCCTTAGAAGAAACGGCCAGGACCCCGCATCCACCAAGCGATCTTGCGGAGCCCAACTCGATCACCTTCCTCCCCCATGAAGTCACCAAAGCCGAAGCGCGTTCCGCACCCCTCGCAATCACCGCTGTACTCGGAGGGAGGGAATTCTGGCACATTCTCATCGACACAGGAGCGGAAACTAACATTCTTACATATTCCGCCTACCAGAAGCTAGAAGGCAGGGTTCCAAGATTGGAGCCCTCGAATGAATACATCTACGCCTTCGACAGCACGCGCAAGAACGCTTGCGGACTGGTCACGCTCCCGTTAAAAATCGGCCCGGTCTCCACCATCGTTAACTGCATGGTAATGAACATTCAATCACCCCACCCTCTGATTGTTGGGAGGACATGGCTCAACAGCATCGAAGCTGTCTCATCCACCCGACACCAATGTCTTCGCTTCCCATACCGCGGGAAAGTAGTATCCATATGGGGAGAAGCACGCTTTAACGAGACGTGGGCCCGGAATTGGAGCGTCTGTGCCATGCGCATCCGGCTAGAGGTGCTCGCATGTTGACAGCCAGGCTCCACCGACGAAGAACTGCTCCATCAAGGGAGGCCTTTGAAAAGGCTCAGGGAAGAAGAGTTCGGGAATAGGGGACCCCCACCGGACATCAGCCGGCCGACCAAGCGAAGCCGACTCGAGGAAACAACACGAATCCAAGAACCAGGTACCGATCCCCCCGGGTAAGCCTTCGCTTTCGACATCCTGTACATATTTGTTTACAGCCTTTTCCAAAAAACCAAAATTAAAAATATTTGTTTACCAGCTTTCGTTTTCATCATCTTATACATATTTGTTTACCTGCTTTCCTAAAAGAAACCAAAATCCAAAATATATGCCAATCAGCTCTCATTCCCCAACCCTGAACATACCTATTTCCAGCTTTATTTACATTCTTTTCATCAAAACAAAAAATGTTTTCTAATTGTCTTTACATGTTTTCTAAACCAAAAAAATATATTTTTTTTTTTACAAGCTTTCTTTACATACTTTCTAGACAACGAAAATATTTCACGAGCTTTCCTTACATGTTTTCCAAAAAACAACGAAAATATTTGCAAACAACATTTCCACACTCTTTCTCAAAACGAAAATGTTTTCCAAAATCTGCGCTTCTTCAAAGCTAAATGTTTTAACAAAACCATATTTCCATGATTTCCGCCAAAAACATTTTTACAAACTATCTTCCCATACTTTCCTTCTAAAAACAAAGTCATTTTCCAAAACTTTATCCCCATTTTCTTTCCAAAAACGTATCTATTCGCCAACACAGTCCCCTTTTTCAAAACCATAAGTATGCATCTGTTTCCACACTTTCAAAACAAATATAAAACAAAAGCGAACTACTAGACGAGAAAAGACTAAGAGCGGCAGACCATGCCCAGGCCTACCAAAGAAGGGTGGCAAGGGCATTTGAAAAGAAGGTAATTAAAAGAAAATTTAAAATCGGGGAATTAGTACTCAAGCAAATCATGCCATCAAGACAGCCTCACCCAAGAGGAAAGTTGCAACCCACATCAGAGGGACCCTATGTGATCACCCATGCCTATTCCGGGAATGCCTACCGCCTGGTGGATGCCGAAGGAGTTGAGATTCCAGGTTCATGGAATGCACTTTATCTAAAGAAATTCCATGCATAAATAGCTTTCAATACTTAAGAACTATTATTCTTCCTTGCTGCGATTTCCAGCGTTTAGTACTTGATGATAGAATTATAAGACTCTCAGAGATAAACTCGTATCTATTTGAACACATCTCTGCCAAATCATGCCGTTTCCTTCACACACGTATAACTTGTTAGACCTGTGTCATTTAGAGTCCTAATTTCGATCGGAGTCACTAAAATTTTTTTTCTGCCTTTTAGCCTACCAAGGGGGTTTGAGGACTCTGATTGAAGATTTAACTGCATATTATGGATCCTGGTACTGTTTAGTACTGCCCATAAAATTTTTGTTTAATTCCGATAACGTTTTTGGAATTTATGCAGTTTCGGATTGGTATTCGGATTTGATTTTATTAAAATCCAAGATGATGAGGTAAAATTCCGATATTATTGCGATATGTTCAGTTTGGAGATACCTACCATATAGAAGTGGAATTGGATCAACTGGATTCGTATATTAAAAGTTATGGGTATTTTTCCATGTATACCCCGAAGTTGAGAAATCCAGGCAGCAGCCCTGTAAGATGTTCAACCTAGATTTTGAAATAGCTGGAGGGGTTATTTGATCTAGGTGTAAACATGAAAGTTGTAGATAATCGTCTTATCGTTCAAATGCCACTGGAATCGTGCAATTCTAAGCTATATTGAGGAAGTTATGGTCGTTTAAGTGAAGGCTGCGCAGAGTTTTAAGTCCGAGGACGACTTGGTCTTTCACTCCGACTTTGCCTATTTAAACCCCCCAAATCCCACGACTTCAGCTCTTCAGCCTCTGTTTGGGCCTCTCTTTTTCCCTCTTTTGGTGTGTATTTGGAGGAGGAGAAGGAGAAGGAGATGGAGCAAGGAGGAGAGGAAGTTGAAGGAGATCAAGTTGAAGAGGAAGATCAAGGGAAGGAGATGTTGCTGCTTGATCTCTATCTTTCAAGCTCTCTCTTTGGGTCCCTCTTTGTGTTGGATCAGCTAGGGATGGGGGTGAAGATGAGGTGTTTGTGTTTATGCAACAACAAGAAGATGTGGAAGAGATAAAGGTGTGTGAGCTTGTGTTTATTATTGGTTGTTGTTGTTATTGTTTCTCTCCCTCTCTAAATCAGTCCCCCCCCCCCATGTGTTTGTTGTTATGCACATATGAAAAGGTGTGCTTGGAAGTGGAGGACCAGCCAAGAAGAGGGTCTCCCAAGGCTGAGGTGGTGAAGCGGAGGTGGTGGTCGAGGTGGAAAAGGCGTGCTTGCGAGCCCCACATCTCCCCCTCCCCTCTCCCTCTCTTATGGTGAGTTTTTCCCCCTTCTTTTTCTGATTTTTTTAGCATATATGGGTGTGTTTGGGGTATGCATGCCTTGTGGTTGAGTTTGGGTGCATGTGAGGGGCATGGGAGTTGGTTTGGAGGCTTGGGCGCGCGGGTCCGCGCGCGTGGGCGCGCGCGGGCGCACGCACGGATGCGGGCGCGCACTGGGTTGCGCAGGAGCGCGCGTGCGCACGCGCAGGTGTGCGAGTGCGTGCGCGCGGGTCGGGCGCGCGATTGCGCGCGGGCGCGCGCTGTCTGCGCGCGGCGCGCGAGGGTGGTGCTCGCAGGCGCGCGCGAGCGTGCGCGCGCGCGCGGCAGTGCGCCAACGTGCGCGCGGGGCACCGGGCCCATGCCCGGGGGGCTCCCAGGGGTGCGTACGGTGCTGCCCGAGGCCGGTTTGGCCGTGCTGAGGGTCGGCACCCTAGAGTGGGTGTCCGGGGGGCTCGGGCACGCGTGCGTGCGTGCGTGCTTGCGTGCGTTCGAGCCCATTTTCGTGGATGTCTAGCCTTAGGCATTCCTAATTGTTTCTATGTGCTTGTATGTGATGTTACTCACCCTTTTGATACCCCTTGACTTGCAGACCTCGTCGGTTGGGATGCGCGACGACCCGGGTATCGGTGAGTGGTTTGATTCCAACCCTTCCGGGAGCGTTCGATGCATGTAGTCGTGCTTCGCGCTTCCATGAGGCTTTAATTGCACCCTAAATATGTTAGATATCATGCATGCTAGGTTGTATAGCTCGTATATTGTGTAGAACCCCTATTCTACCTTATACTTGCCTATGTATTGTATAGAATATGGCATGACTTAGGTAATTTTGTTTGAATTACTACCCGTATTATTAATTGAACATATCCTGCATGTTTAACTTGGGTTAATAACGGGGTGTATGCGCAATAGTCCCGATTTAGTACTCGAGGGTGTGGTATAGTTGTTGCACCCATCTTGTTGGGGCAAAACTATGACCAGCTTCGAGAGGGGATGAGGCATTCCCTCTCTCTCGCCCTCCCTCTTTTTCACGAACCGAGTGAGTAGATGTAGTTCCTACTTGACTCGGGTTTGCTTGGAATTATTGGCATGCACCTATTGTCACGCGGATCGCGCTTAACCCTCCCCTTTGAGTTGGTGATACCCAACGCCTGCTTAAGTCATAACTTTGTGATTGTTTGTTTATTATGCCTCGTATGCATGTTTAAGTAAGATTTGCCTTGTATAGTTAATTGCATATTATGTATATGCCATTTGGGCCATGAGCCTTGTCTAATGAGATTAGACAAGTGTATGACCTCCTATGGGGTCATACCATGGTATCGACACTTAGAATAAATGTCTTCCCCGCATCTGAGTTATGCGCCCTGGAGGGAATTCATGAGAATTCGTTGCGCTTATCGGTTTTGATAACCGGTGACGACGGATACAAGAGGATCGTATCCGCGAGCGTAGATTGTTTTTCCCCTTCGTTGGATCCGTGTAGGAACATCCCGGCGTTGGAAACGCTGTCCTGGCACCGGGCTCCCATTTGTAGGTACCATCGCTTCGGTCGAGAGTGTACTGATCGTGGGAGTATGTCAGGTAGAGGCTACCCGGGGAAAGGGCTACCGGTGGACCAAGGGCTTAGAACAATCTAATCTCTTCCCAAGAGCCTGAGTCACCCTTCGGAGGTGAGGGTGAGGGATTAGTACAGTTACTCCCGACAACCTAGGTCACCCTTCAGAGGTGAGGGTGTTGGTGTGAGTGTTGTGGGCTCGAGTTGATACTTGACCCACCAGCTTGAGTGATTGGCTTTCCATAGGGTTCGTGCTGCGAACAAGTAGTGGTTCCTCCCAATATCGTCGTATATCGGGGTCCCGACGTGGAAGCTGCCCTGACAGAGGACTCCCACTTGTAGGTACTCCCGATGCATTCGGCAGATGTACTGATCAGGGGAGTGTACCAGGTGAGGCTACACGAGGGTGGACCACAGGACGATGTTGCGAGCATGAATTATCGTTCTCCCCTTCGCCGGATCCGTGTGGATGCTTCCTAGATACGAGCCGCCCTGGGTGGACCCCCACCTGTAGGTACCATCGATGCGCTCGACAGTGTACTGACCGTGGCCGGCTCCAGGTAGAGGCTGCCCGGGAGAGCGCTACCGGATGACGAACGGGGTAGAACAGTAAGTTTTGTCCTTCAAGTCCCTAGGCTCACCCCTGTGGGGGCTAGGGCAAGGACGATGTATGGTTACACCGCCGTGTGACCTTGTTAACCGTTGGGTTTCTACCCTTGGTTTCCTTGATAGGAGATTGCCTTAGGATCGAATGTTGGTGTTGGTGTTTGGTTTCTGACCACTCACTGAGCTTGTAGCTCACCCCTCGCTTATGTTTTTCCCCAGTTGACGCTGAGTCGGATCCAAGAGAAGAGCTCCCCTGGCGCCATCCGAGTAGGAGACCCGCATTCGCGTTGGATGTCTTGCGAGTCGGAGGCTATCAGCATTCCCTTTTCATTGTATGTATTATACTGGTGCTTGTGCACGGTATGTAGACTGTTGATGTCTGTTATTGTATATATTGGCTCTCACAGGACAGTTGATTGTGTACTCTAGTCTGTAATATGTCTTTGAATTACAGACTTAGTCGTTTGAGCTTCCGCCATTTGTATATATTTGATGTCAGTTACTTGTTTATTGCCTTTTCTCTTGTGGAGTATTTATTTGACCTCGTGTATAGATTACTGATATCATTTATATATTTGCCACGTTTCGGGGACGGCCGCCCTGGGGCGTGACATAACTGGACTAGATTCACCTGAAAGAAGAGAAATTGCCTACCCCGTAGACTGGGACAATTTAAAACCCCCAAAGCAAAACATCCCCTATTTCCGCCCCACTCGTATTAACCCTAGGTCAAAATGAGGAGTTACCTAGACCTGGCATATGTCCCAAAATTGGCTCTGGCACTATATAAACACTTCTAGAGGGGAAGCATGAAAAGAATCGGGGTGAAAAACAGAAGAGCCCCCCCCCCCTCAAATCAAACAAAATAAAAAAAAACAAAAAAAAAGAGAAATCGGGCAATGAGAGGCCAAACACCCAGGTGAACGGGTTAAACTCTCTATTTAGCAGGCTTTCACGCCTTTACGCACGGTATACGCTAAACAACGGCTATACCAGTACAGATCCAAACAACGTACTGTACTTTCCACCCAAAATAAAGAAGTGGTAAAAAGAAGAAAGCCAGAGGTACCTAGAAAGTAAGACATGTGCTAGACTAGGTCAATTCTAAATATTGCCCAAAAGGAAGATATTACTCTTACCCCATTCCCCCCCCCCTTTTTATTTTCGCAATGGGATTCTAAATTGAACTACGTCTACCGGGAAAGGCTAAATTTTGACCAAAGATAGATCGTGTCCAGGTTTACAAACTACACACACTCACATGAGTTCACTTAGAAACTTGCTTATCCAAGGGAAGCTTATTTGACTCGACTCTTGGTACACTCATGGATTTCTCAGCATGTTTAGAATAATACGATTAAGCATTTGAAACCCAAGAACCTAGAAAAATCGACACCTAAGGCCTATACCATTCAAATACAATCCTGGTTTGGACATGGGTGACCACAAGGGCTCCTCCACAGGGACTTGATGGCATCTTTTACTTCAGAAATTCGAGAACATGGCCCTCTCACATGAAAAGCCATTGAAGAACTAAAATGCCCCCTTATGCCACATATACTTACGCATAAGCTTCCATTTTCCTTTTCCAAAACACCTTGGCATCCGATTTTCTTGAAAATTATCCCCACTAATATGAAAATTGTCCCCACTCATATTAAAATTGTCCCCACTCATATGAAAATTATCCCCACAAATATTAAAATTGTCCCCACTCATTTCGTACCCTTGCCGCACATGCCTGAGAAGGAATTGTCCCACCTTTTTACACATACTTAAAGTTTTCTTCACTCACGCACTTGGAATCCCTTCCTTACGCACTAAGGCATGGTCTCCCGCACGTTATTTTCTCGCATTACCCTTCCATTTTACCTTAAGATGGATTGTAGCCCTTGACAATTCAAGCAAGATGGGCTCGAAAGTCAGTGCAGGGGCGCAATCTGGACAGATTTAACACTTGGTCCATAGAAAGAATGTTTTTATAGGAACTGAAGGTTGGAACGGTCACAAAAACTTTCAGCGGCAGCAGCAGACAGGAGCAGCAGGACCAAATTGCCCCAGGCAGGGGACGGCTAAACTCGACTAGCCGCCCCCCACTAGGCGGCTAGTTTACACTAGCCGCCCTTGCCCTTTGTTTCAGGTGAGCTTGCCCCAGGCATGGGGCGGCTAAAAATTACTAGCCGCCCCTCACTGGGCGGCTAGTTTACACTAGCCGCCCCTTGCCTGCACCTCTTTCAGTTATGTCAGTCCATATCCAATCAACTCTTCAACACTTCTTTACCTATTAAAATCAAATTCTTTCCAAAACCTGCATGTACACATTTCATACACATATTCATACACAAAACCTGTATAGATACCATGCTAAAACGAATTATATATCAAAACCTACACCCATCCATGAATCAAACCTATAAAAATCCAGATTCATCTACACATACATACATATCCATGAACATCCATACTAACTATTCCAAGACATGCATACAAAGGAGAATAATTAAATTGTCCCACCCAAAACCACAAACATAGACTGTTTTTTTTTTCTAAACCTAAGAAAGCCTAAAAAAGAATCCTTTCCTTCGAAACGCTCCAAACTCTGAAGTCTTGAGCTATACCTCACCAAAATATCACCTAAAACCAAAAACAAAAGAAGAAAAGCATGAATTCATCGCATATGTACTATTCTTCTATTAAAACCAAGACACAAAGAAGCTATACCTTGGCGTATCGTCATCCGCTGGAGGCTAAGTAGGAGGAACGTTCTGACTTGGCTGAGAAAGGAGCAGCGGATAATGAGAAGACTGAACCTCTGGAGCATCGGGAGCGGCAGGAGTCTCTCGAACCGAAGACGCGGCCCTCCCGTATATCCCACGACTCCGAGACGTCGAAGGACGGGAGGCACGGCTGAAGGTGGCCCCAGTAGCCAAGGAAGCAGAGAGAGAATGGTCAGGCTCAAGTGGAAGAAGATCGAGGTCCGCCTCGATCATAGAGCCCCCTCCAACCTGTTAGACCTGTGTCATTTAGAGTCCTAATTTCGATCGGAGTCGCTAAAATTTTTTTCTTTTAGCCTACCAAGGGGGGGTTTGAGGACTCTGATTGAAATATAACTGCATATTATGGGTTCTGGTATTGTTTAGTACTGCCCATAAAATTGTTGCTTAATTCCGATAACGTTTTTGGAATTATGCAGTTATGGATTGGTATTCGGATTTGATTTTGTTAAAATCCAAGATGAAAAACTAAAAATCCGATATTATTACGAGATGTTCAGTTTTGAGATAGCTTCCATATAGAAGTGGAATTGGATCAACTGGATTCGTAAATCAAAAGTTATGGGTATTTTTCCGAGTATACCCCGAAGTTGAGAAATCCAGGCAGCAGCCCTGTAAGATGTTTAGCCTAGATTTTGGAATAGCTGGAGAGGATATTTTGTTATATATGTGTCACTTTTCAGCCTTCTGGTAACCCTTGGGTCAATTCTGGCCATTTTTGAAATTTTCTTTTTTCGATCGGAACCGCAAAGATTTTGGCTTTTAGCCATCTGCGGGAGCTAGAAAACTCCGATTGAAAATCTGACTGCGGATTATGGGTCCTGGTACCGTTTTATACCACCCATAAATTTTTCATCGAATTCCGGTTACGTTTAAGAAAATTATGCAGTTCCGAATCGTATCCGGATTTTGGTCAAATTTGGGAAAGTCAAAGAGAGAAGACCTTGACCAAGTCAAAGGGTGACTTGGACCAAGTCAAAGAAGACCTTGACTAGTCAAATGTGACTTTTGACTAGTCAATGGGTTTTGTTTTTTTGCTTGGTTGAGTTGACCAAAGTCAAAACTCACCTAACACCTTTTTGAGCATTAAGTGCTCTCTCTCTCTCTTTTTCTCTCCCTCTCTCTCTCCCTCTCCCCTTGTCAACGTGCATTTCTTTTCACTCCCTCTCTTTGTTATTTTTTTGTTCTAAGTGTGTGTGAGTGTGTGAGAAGTGAAGGAGAAGAAGAGCTCACCAAAAGCAAAGGTGTGTGTGACTATGTGTGTGTTTATGTGTGTTGTTGTTGATCCCTCTCTTTAGCTTCTTTTAGAACCCCCTTTATCCACTGTTTTCAGCCAAGTAGGGGCTGGTTGGAAGGCTAGGGAGGGGTGGTAGTGGTGGTTGTGGTGGAGGTTGCGCCGGGTGCACCCGAGGGGCCCCGAAACCCCACCATTCCCTTCCCCCTCCTTTGGTAGCTTTCTTTCCCCCTCTTTTCTTTGGTTTCTTGGTGCTAGGGGCTGTTAGGGAGTCATGCATGCTAGTTGGTTGAGTTAAGGGTGAGTGGAGAGGGCTTGGAAGGGGCTTGACAGCCCTGGGCGCGCGCGCGGGTCCATCCGCACGCGTGCGCGCGCAGGCGAGCGCGCAGGAGAGGCCCTGGCGGGCCTGGCAGGGGCGCAGACGCGCACGGGCGCACGAGCGAGGGCGCGCGCGGGGAGTGTGCGAGGCGCAGTGCACGCGCACTGTGCGCGGGGCTGAGCGGGGGCGCGCGCGGGCGCGCGCGAGCGTGCACGCGTGCGCGAGCTGCGCGTCTGGGCGCGCGAGTGCGCGTCCGGGTGCGCGGCGAGGGGCTGGACGTGCGGGCAGCGCGTCCGGAGGCGCGGGTCAGTGCGCCATCGAGCGCGGGGGCACGTGCGCGCGTGCTTGCGCGTGCGTACGTGTGCGGGGGCCATGCGTGTGGCTGCCCGGGGGCTCGGGTAGGTGTCGGGGCACTCGGACATGTGCGCGTACGTGCGTACTCGCATGCGTGCGAGCTCGTATGCGTGCATATCCAAGTCTTTGGCATTTCTAGTTGTTTTAAGTGTCTTTATGTGGATTTTACTCACCTATTTGGATGCCTTGTCTTGCAGATCTTGGCGAGCGGTCCCGCGGCGACCCGGTTTACGGTGAGTGGGTCAATCCAACCCAGTCGGGAGGTGTTCGATGCACGTAGACGTGCATTGCCCTCCCCTGGGGCACCGTAACCACATATTAACCTTCTTAAGTGTGCATGTTATTGCTTATCTTGCTAGGTTGCATCCATGTCATTCTAAGACTTAATATGTTAGGACCATACACCCTAGTACCATGTGTAGGGACCCATACTTGTCTATGTATTGTGTCCCATGCTAGGTTATTCATGTGTTATTATTTACATGTATGCATGAGTATAAGGCATGAATAAGGTAGTGACCTTAAATATTTTTCTATCATGTTAGACTTGTATACTAGAGTATTACATCCATGTGTTATACATATGAGCCCAAGCATGCCTTAGACAGTATTATAATTTTGTTATAGCATTACTTGTATGCTTCCTTGATTAATTCTTTGTGTAATTAATTATGTGTTGTAGATTATATCTCTAGACATATCTTATGTATATATATATAGAGGCCATGAACCTTGCTTAATAAGATTAAGCAAGTGTATGACCTCTGATGGGTCATACTGTGGCATCGACATTACGAATCATCTGTCTTCCCCGCATCTGAGTTATGCGCTCTGGTGGGAATTCATGAGAATTCGTAACCTTACCGACGACGGATCCATGAGGATCGAAACCGCGTATGTCAAGTGCTCTCCCCTTCGTCGCTTCCGTGTCGAAGCTACCCGGGTTTAGTTGTCCTGCTAGGCTCTCCCAGACGCTATTCATGACGCCGGGTGGTGCGCCCATACGGTAGAGGTAGAGGTCATGGGAGGATACCAGGTCGAGGCTACTCGGCAGAGGGCTACCGGAAGACGAAAGGCGTAGACCAGTTGACCTTTTCCCCAATAATCCTATGTCACCTAAGGGTGAGGGTGAGGGTGAGGGAGTAGTGGGTTGGGTTGAGACCCAACCCAAGGACTCAAGTGACTGTTCCTTCCGTTGGAACCCCAAACACTCAGAATATTTAATATGGTGTGGTAGGTTTGGGTCGACACCCAACCGCCAACTTAAGTTGTTGTTTCGATTATTGAGACTTGAATGTTTGAAAGATTAATATGTGTTGTGATGCATGGATTGTACCATTCACTGAGCGTGTGGCTCACCCCTCGCATATGTTTTCCTCCAGTTGTCGCTGAGCCAGACCTGAAGGTGGAGCTTCCATAGGCGCAGTACCGTAGCAGAGCAGCGCACGTGTTTTGGATCTGCGAGTGAGAGAGGCCATCAGCATCCCCCGTTTCCTTGTATGTATTGCTACTCGTGCTTGAGCACAGTACTGGTGTTTGATGTCTTTGTTGTATATTGGCTCTCACAGGACAGTTGATTATGTGTTCCGGTCTGTAATATGTCTTCAAATTACAGACTAAGTCATTTTAAGCTTCCGTCATATGTTTATATATCATGTCAGCTTCCGTGTTAAATGTTTTAAGTACCTTTGATGATTGAGTAGAGTCTTTTATTGACCTCGTGTATGGATTGCTGATATTATATATTTGCCACATCTCGGAGACGGCCGCTCTGGGGCGTGACATATTTGATCTGGGTGTAAACATGAAAGTTGTAGATAATCGTCTTATCCTTCCAATGCCACTGGAATCATGCAATTCGGAGTTGTATTGAGGGAGTTATGGCCGTTTAAGTGAAGTCTGTCCAGGATTTCGGGGCAGGGACAATTTGGTCGTTTGTCACCTCTTTTAGATATTTAACAGCCCAAAATATCTCTCGTCTCCCTCTCTCTCGACCAGATCTTCTGGTGTGAAAAATGAAGAGGAGAAAGTGGAGGTGATGATGAAGTCTCCTCTTCCAAGGTCTTTGAAGGTGTGTTGTTTGAGAGGAGGTGCGGGATCGATGGTGATTGCGGTGGAGCTGCGGCGTGGGGCGTGCCGGAGCTGCGTGTGGACCTCCCGCTCTCCACGGTTGGGTTCAGCCATGTCTGTTGTGGCTGTTGGGAAGAGTGGAAGCTCCTTTGTCTTGTGTTGTTGTTGTGTGTGCATGGAATGGAAGAAGATGATGGAGAGAAGCACATATTCATGTATTATGTGTTGAGTATGTGTGCACACCACTTGTTTGTGGGTATGTGTGAGTGAACCATTTATGCATGTTCTTCTCCTCTTTCCATTGGTTTTCCTCATGCATCACCTAAACTTGTGTTTATGTGCTAAAGGGGTGTAGTGTTGACACATCGGTGCATCGTGATCACATGCGGGGCTGCGGGTGCGCGCTCGGAGTGCTCGCATGCATGCGGAGTGTGCGGGCAGCGTGCACGAGGTGCTCGAGGGCGTGCTTGGCCTTGCCCGATGCGTGCGGAGTGTGCGGGCAGCGTGCACGAGGTGCTCGAGGGCGTGCTTGGCCTTGCCCGATGCGTGCGGAGTGTGCAGGCAGCGTGCACGAGGTGCTTGAGGGCGTGCATGGCCTTGCCCGATGCGTGCGGAGTGTGCGGGTAGCATGCACGAGGTGCTCGAGGGCATGCTTGGCCTTGCCCGATGCGTGCGGAGTGCGTGGGCAGCGTGCACGAGGTGCTCGAGGGCGTGCTCGACGTTGTTCCATGCGTGTGGAGTGCATGGGCAGCGTGCACGGGGTACTCGAGGGCGTGTTTACGGTGGCAGACGCGTTCGGAGTGTGCTTCGTGGTGTCGAGCAGCTTGTTATAGCCAAATGCAACCATTAAATGATCCTTGGCGGATTGGTATCAGGCTTCGGTTCAATTCGTCGCTCTCTTGCATTTCGCGAGCCTTGCGCTCGTTAGGTGAGTTGTTTGATTCCAACCCTTCCGGGAGCGCTCGATGCACGTAGTCGTGCTTCGCGCTTCCATGGGGCTTTAATTGCACCCTAAATATGCTAGATATCATGCATGCTAGGTTATATAGCTCGTATATTGTGTAGAACCCCTATTCTACCTTATACTTGCCTATGTATTGTATAGAATATGGCATGACTTAGGTAGTTTTGTTTGAAATACTACCCCTATTTATCAAGCATGTTTAACTTGGGTTAATAACGGGTGTATGCGTAATATTCCTGATTTAGTACTTAACGGTGTGGTATAGTTGTTGCACCCATCTGTTGGGGCAAAACTATAACCAGCTCGAGAGAGGATGAGACATTCCCTCTCTCTCGCCCTCCCTCTTTTCACGAACCGAGTGAGTAGATGCGGTTCCTACTTGACTCAGGCTTACTTGGAATTATTGGCATGCACCTATTGTTGCGCGGATCACGCTTAACCCTTCCCTTCTAGGTTGGTGTCATCCAACGTATGTTAGGCTATAATTTGTGTATTTTGCCTGTTTGTCTTCGTGTATGCATGTTAAATAAGCCACCCTTGGGTATTTATTGCATATTATGTATATGCCTATTTGGCCATGAGCCTTGTCTAATGAGATTAGACGAGTGTATGACCTCCTATGGGGTCATACCATGGCTTTGACACTTAGAATAAAATATCTTCCCCGCATCTAAGTTATGTGCCCTGGAGGGAATTCATGAGAATTCGTTGCGCTTAATCGGTGTTTGATGATCGATGACGACGGATCCAAGAGGATCGTATTCGCGAGCGTAGATTGTTTTTCCCCTTCGTTGGATCCGTGTAGGAACTTCCCTGCGTCGGAAACGCTGTCCTGGCACCGGGCTCCCATCTGTAGGTACCATCGCTGCGGTCGACAGTGTACTGATCATGGGAGTATGTCAAGTCGAGGCTATCCGGGGAAAGGGCTACCGGTGGACCAAGGGCTTAGAACAATCGACCTCTTCCCCAAGAGCCTATGTCACCCCGAGGAGGGGGTGAGGGTGAGGGTGTGGTGGGACGGCGTTGGTTCGATCTGCCAGTTGTGCAATTTTCCAAGATCCTATGTCGCCCGTCAGGGTGAGGGTGAGGGTATTGCTCCCAAGATCCTAGGTCACCCTTCGGAGGTGAGGGTGTTGGTATGAGTGTGGTGGGCTCGAGTTGATACTCGACCCACCAGCTTGAGTAATTGTCTTTTCATAAGGTTCGCGCTGCGAACAAGTAGTGGTTCCTCCCAATATCACCGTATGTCGTGGCCCTGACGTTGAGGCTGCTTGGTCAGAAGGCTCCCACTTGTAGGTACTCCCGATGCATTTGGCAGATGTACTGATCATGGGAGCATACCAGGTAGAGATTGCATGACGGTGGGCAACCGAATGATATTGCGAGCGTGAATAGTTCTCCCCTTCGCCGGATCTGTGTTGAAGCTGCCTAGGTTGAGCCACCCTGGGTGGAGCCCCCACCTGTAGGTACCATCGATGCGCTCGACAGTGTACTGACCATGGCCGGCTCCAGGTAGAGGCTGCCCGGGAGAGTGCTACCGGATGACGAACGATGTAGAACAGCAAGTTTTGTCCTTCAAATCCCTAGGTTCACCCCTGTGGGGGCTAGGGTGAGGGCGAATGTGAGTTGTACCCATCAAGTATACTCTGGGTATACCTCCTGACGCTTGAGGTGTCGAATTATATTTCTACCTCGTAAGCGGATGGACTCTTGTAACTGTTACGCGGTAACACCAAGTGGTTAACGACTATTCCTCCCTGTGAGTCCCAAAAGCCTCCACCCTTGGGAGTGAGGGCGATAACGGGGTATTGTCGCACCACCGCGTGACCTTGTTAACTGTTGGGTTTCTACCCATGGTTTTCCTTGATAAGAGATTGCCTTAGTATCAAATGATTATGTTGGTGTTTGGTTTCTGACCACTCACTGAGCTTATAGCTCACCCCTCGCGTACTGTCTTCCTTTACAGGGGCGTTGTTGGGCGTGGAGCTGGAGCTTCCTTGTGGCGTGGTCTTGCGTGCGTGGAGCGTTCTGTCCGGCAGATTGGCGAGTGCGAGGCTGTCAGCAGTCCTAGAGTCTTGTGTGTTTGTAAACCGTGCATGTGGCACTTGTATTTCTTTTGGCTAGACTTGGCTCTCACAGGACAGTGATTGTGTATTCGGGTCTGTAATAATATTTTGATTTACAGACTTATTGATATTTTTATGATTCCGCCTTTCATTTGAGTTATCAGTTATCATTGATTGTTAGCCAAGGGCGTGACACAACCAATTTCCCCCTCATAGTGGCCTCCCAGAGACGGACCTGCTGCATGTCTCTGTCTCTCCTCTCCAATTTCTGTCGGAGGCGACTCTCTGTCCCTCTGGCCCGATCTTCAGCGGCCCTCAACCTCTCCTCCAACTCCCGCGCCCTCGCCTCCGACGCCCTGAGCGCCTCTCGATCCCTATCCCCGGCCACCTGGAGAGAACGAACCAAGTCCCCCATCAAACCTTCGGGAACGCCCGCCGAAGCCTCCAACTCCGACACCCTCATCTGGAGGGAGTCCCTCTCGCGGCCTAGGGTGATGAACCCCTCCTCTCTCAAGGCCACCATGGACCTCAGCCGGTCCGCCTCCTCCTCAGCCCGAGAAGCCCTACCCCTCGCCTGGCCTAGCTCCATCCGCACGGCCGTCAACTCACTCCGGGCCACATCTAGCTCCCTCGTCAGTTCGAGCTCTCGCTCGGAAATCATGGAAGAAGGAGGGGTGGAAGAAGAGGAAGCACCGTCAGCCCTCGCTCTCGACAGAGCATCCACCTAAGCCTCAAGGACCCGGACCTGGTCCTGCAAGCATACCCTCTGAACCCGCAACGCCTCTATCTGCCTAGCTCGCGCTTGGAGGTGCTCATTGGCGGTCTTGAGCCTCTTCTCCATCTCGTTCAACTCAACCTACAAAAGCAACACCACTCAGAAAATATTCAAGCAAAACGAAGAAGAGAAGGAGAGCTTCCAAACTTACGTAGGCGTCCGGGATCTCCTCCTCCATCGTCCTGAGGATAACCGCATACTCCCGACGATACCAGGCTAGGTATTCGTCACTCGAAGTCACCTCAGGACGACGCTCCACCAAAACGCCTCAACCCATCCATCCTGCCACGTACGTAGCGTAATTCCTCGGGAGATTCGTACCCACTGATGGTACCCAAGCTGGCGAATGACCCGGCTGATCGCGTGGAATACAACCTCATTAAAGTAGATCAGCCATACGTCTCGCGCCAGGGCCTCAGGAACCTCCTCCGAGTAAGGCCTCCACGTCATCTAAGAAACATCGAAAGATAGGAAGAGCGCTTAGTCAAAAGAAAACCAAATACAAGCCAAAGAAATTCAAAGAAAACTTATACCTCTTCCTCCGACAAGACGCGGAATGCCTCTCGGAATTGGGCGAGGCGGTGCAAACGCGAAGACCCCCGGGGTTCCCATCTCATGGCCCAAGGGAGGGCATGATCGAACGGAGCCAAAGTCGGGCGATCAATGGCGAAGTGCTCGTACCCAAAGATCTAGCAAAGCAAGAGGGGAATCGTCACGATCAATGTGAGCTAAGCCAAAGAAAAGACATTTACCACTCACTTACACGTACCTGAAGAAATGGCGCAAAACCGCCAAGGTTCTTTCCCCCGGCCCTCTTGACTTTCTTCGAGAGCTCCGCAAAGAGATGGGCGAGCATCGCCGCTCCCCAAGCATATCGCCCCATGCCCTCCAGGTCCCTCATCAGCAAGAGAGAATGCGAGAATACCTTGTCGAAGGCCGTCGAAAAGAGTACCCGGCCAAAGAAGTAGAGGAAGAACGCCCTCAACTCCCTCTGTGCCCTCTGTGGGCACGCGACCGCCTCTCGAAGCTAGCTGCAGCTTCGCCCTTCTGGCGCTCTGTAAAGGAACCGAGGCCGTACTGCCCCAAAAGTCACCCCAAAGGGATCCGGTTCAGCGTCCGCTCCCGCTCCACGAACTCCCATTCCCCAATCAACTCCTGGAAAAGTGCCTTATAGTCAGCTAGGGTGGCCGCGATCACTGCCTCCCCCAAAACCGGAAGGCCAGTAATCCGATGGACGTCCTCAAGGGTCGGCATGACAGCACCAGTAGGGAGAATGAAAGCGCAACTCTCCGGATCCCACCTCTCCGCCAAAGCCTCCACGTAAGGACGGTGGACGTGGAATGGCTCGATCAGGAAGAAGGAACGGAAGCCCACTCCATCCACCAAGCTCCTCTCCCCCTGCCCCAAGGTGTCGTCCCATCTCTTCGTCCCATGCCATAAAGCCCGGATACGATTCGGCCTCTACAAAACAAACGAAGGGAACATGGGTCAGTTTAAATGGGAGCGAGAGGTAAGAGTCCAAATCTACGAAATCATTTTAAACCATGCTTAGCGAAATGAAACTTCCACATGCTAAAAAAAAAGAAACAAAAGCATGAAAGTAAGAAGCTACACTCCTCATGTGATCACGCATGCTAGACGAATATCAAACACATCCCACCGTGGTCACCACTCACACGCTTTCTTACATCAGGCCTATCATGCTTATACCTCCCCTAAACACACCTAAGCAATACAGCAATATAGAACTCGAACCCATGAAATGCATGCATACACTCCCTCATGCCCTACCACGATCAAACACGTACGAAATCACATACACATAGAAAAGTATCGCATGCAAGCATATTAACTATGTCATCTCTCTCTCCTTTATATGCATATAACAAACATGGATATATATATATAAATTATCCCCCTCCCTATAAAAACAAACTCATCTCAGCATACTTACACATCCCACCGTGACTAAACTTATACGCAAGCATGCCTATTTAAAACACACATACGAGTATAATACACATATACAACATATTCATACCAACCAAAACACATGCATTTACACCAAAATAAAAGGCTAAGACTAAAAGATTAGGAACATACCACGGCCCGTGTGGACCCAGGAGCATCCACCTCAGCCTCGTCGGGATCGTCCATCCCGTCGTCATCCTCCTCCTCATCCTCCTCGAACACGGCCTCCTCGGCCTCAGCCCCAACACCGGCCTCGGCAGCCCCGGTGCCCATACCCTCGGCCTCCCCGGCCCCATCCCTAGCCCCACCTATCCCCTCCACCCTCCCCACACCGGAGATAAACTCCGCAAAGGCCCCTATAGCCCTACTCTCCCCCTCCTCAGCCCTGGCCTCTGTGGCCTCCCTATCCAACATCCCAGCGAGGGCATCCAACGACGCCCTCACCTCCTCGCTAACTCCCCCGACCCCTACCCCCTCGGTTGCACCCTCAATCGATCCTCCAACCCCCGGAACCACCTCCTCGGCCACCACCGGTCGATCCCCACGCCTCCTCTTGCGTGTATAGCCTATCACACTCCCTCCTACCTCCAGGACAGCCCCCAAAGGTAAATCCCCGACCTCACCCACGCCAATGTCCGCCGGCGGCACCTCCGTCGAACCCATAGCCTCCCCCACGGCCTCGACCTCCGGCCTATCGCTCTCCGATGATGAAGAGCTCGGGCTACGCTCTCCACGAGCCACCCGTGGTCGCTTTCCCCTCAAAACAACGGCCTTCGACCTCGTCATCTTCCTCGGTGTGAAAAAGAAGAACCCAAACCTAGGGTTTTCGAAATCAAGAGAAAGGGAAAGATTGAGGTCGAAATAAAGGAAAGAAAGGAAAAGAAATCAGGGTTTTGATTTTGAAACCGAAGGGAAGAAGAGAGGAGGGAAGAGAAACCATTTTTGAAACGTATGAAGAGAGAGAGGGTCTTTTCGGTTATAAGGGACCCAGTCCAGGGGCGGCTACCCGCGAGTAGCCGCCCCTCCCAGTTTCTTTGTTTTGCTTCAAAACCCCTTTCCAAACTCTTCTCAGCCCTAAATTCCAAGGTTCTCCATACCAAGCAGCCATGTATTGGCTTATTTCCAGACATTACTTGATCAAACACAACTTTCTCGAAGTTTCGCCGCATTTTCAGTACCGCTCAAATTTGAATTTCTTCAGTTCTGGTTCTTTTCCAGAGTTCTTATCCTTCGGATGATCCAATTCACCCAACTCAACTTTTACTTGCTTTCTGTCGGCGATATCCCTTGCTTGCTGAGTTTTTCCAAGCACGGGACCGGTAGGCACGAGGAAACTGATGCTGGGCTGCCACGTGCACGATAGCTAAGAACCCCGACCGCGGGTTGGATCGCTCACCATTTACTTTTCCACGCCTTCCACCTGGATCATCCTTTCGGCTAAAAATTCTAAGTCAAGACCTGGCCTCTGACAGTCTAAATCAACTCCCCGAATGGTACTGTTCATATTGGCATAACTTCTTGAAGGTCGGGCCGGCCAAAATAGGGGTCTCTTTCCTTATCATCGGTCGAAGTCTTTCCTGCTTCGCACAAATACTCCGTCCGATGAGGGACAATTGTAGATACCCCAATTTTAACCGTCCAGAGAGACAGAAATATTTCAAGTAACAGACGGAAATATCCCACAGTTGGGCATCCAATAGAGAACCAAAGGTTCGGTAAACCGAAAACCCTAAACCCTAGCCTTGACCTAAACCTAAACCGGAAACCCTAACCTTGACCTAGCCCAAAACCCGGAAACCCTAACCTTGACCTAGCCAAAAACCCTAAACCCTAGCCTTGACCTAAACCGAAAACCCTAAACCCTAGCCTTGACCTAAACCTAAACCGGAAACCCTAACCTTGACCTAGCCCAAAACCCTAAACCCTAAACCTTGACCTAGCCCTAAACCCTAACCCTAGCCTTAACCCTAAACCACAAACTTGAAACCTACCCTAAAACCCAAAACCCTAAAAAAACCTAAGTCCCTGGAAAGGGGCGGCTAGCCCTAACTAGCCGCCCCTTACTGGGCGGCTAGTTTACACTAGTCGCCCCCATAACCGCACCCTGGCCGACTTTGGATCAGTCCCCTGGATGGGACATAAAGCAGTATTAAATACTGATCATTGCGGCGGGTCATGACCTTTAGCCGCCCTCTCTTGGCCGGATCAACCCAAGTAACCGACCCAAGCCACCGCTTGTTAGAGATGGGACGTTTGGCAGGTCATGATAGGGGCGGCTACCAGGAAGTAGCCGCCCCATCTTGGGCGGCTAGTTAGAACTAGCCGCCCTTCACCTGGTCTCTGACAGAAAAACCAGAGAATTAATGAGGTCCAATCAAAGCCAACCCACTCCATTACCCTCGGGATATTTTCCTACCTCTCTTTTACTATAAATAGAGGGGTCCCAAGCCCAAATACAACAACACCATCCTTCAATCAACAAAATCCACACCAACATCCCACAATTCATATTCCCTTTCCACACTAGAAATCCCAAGAGAGAGAGAGAGAGCCTCTTTTGTGAGAGAAAACACCCATTCCCTACACAAAAACACCCTCTCATTCCACCCTCCAGAAACCCGGGCTAAACCTAGCTTAGCCTCTGCCCAAAACCAAACCCATTTCCTACCAAAGCTCTGCCCAAACCAAACCAAACCTGGGACGGCTAAACCCTAGTAGCCGCCCCTCACCAGACGGCTAGATCCAACTAGCCGCCCCCCTATACACACCCCACTTACACCCCTTTGTCACATAACTCCTTTAGTCAAGCCCTAGAAGCATAATAGGATACCTGTTTTTCACCTCTGTGTACAGTATATCCGTGTCTCAGAGCGGAGACCCCATAAACTCCCCACGTAGGTGACCAAAACCAAACCCAACCTTTTCCTGCTTTTAGAAAAAGCAGGTGGCGATCACACAAAGCCCTGAATCCTCTTGAGACGCTATCGGGCGCCTCAACCAGGACCGACACACCCCTCACCCTTCTGAGAAGACGATCCGACCGAGCCCGCCAGGGCACGCATCCGATCCGAATCCCCGAAGAACCCCCACACACGCATACGCGCGCTCACCGCGCACCCCACCGGGATCCTCTCCGACACACATCCGACACATTCGGAGGCCTCCCCGACGGCACCGACAAGCTGGTGGGTCGAGTATCAACCCGCGCCCACCACTCCCGCACCCTCACCCCCACAAGGTGACATAGGACTTTAGGGATCAATACCCTCACCCTCACCCTCCTTAGGGATGACCTAGGCTTTGAGAAATTGCACAAACTGGCAGATCGGACCAACGCCGACCCACTACACCCTCACCCTCACCCTCACCCCCTCCTCGGGGTGACATAGGCTCTTGGGAGGAAACTAGATTGTTTCTACACCCTCGGTCCACCGGTAGCCCTTATCCAGGGAAGCCCATACCTGGTATACTCCCATGATCAGCACATCCTTACAAATCGGCAGCACCTACGGATGGGAGCCCTCTGTCAAGCCGGCTGTCTCAACCAGGAAGTCCCTACGTGGATCCAACGAAGGAAAGAAACCAATCTACACACACGAATATGATCCCCTTGGATCCATCGTCATCGGTGACTACGCACCGGTACCGTAACGAATTCTCAAGAATTCCCTCCTGGGCGCATAACTCTGATGCAGAGAAATTCTATCATTCGTAATGACTATGCCATGGTATGACACCCTAATAGGTCATACACTTGTCCAAACTCATTTAGACAAGATTCATGGCTCATACAGGTATAAATAAATATACAACGTATAATTAATTTGGAGAATTATTCCAGATATTCTCTACCCCGGGGGAAAGAACCCTTAGGAGGGCACCTTGAGGTCTCGATATAGGATACCCCGACAACCAAACAAGGAACACGGAGTACCCTAGCCCGGGTCTCAATGATGACTTCGCAAGGTCCCTTAATCCCGAGTAGGAAAAATGGAATTAAATATACAATTAAGGAATTAATCATTGAATTAATCATGGGAGCATGTAATAATATAATAACAAGTTATAATATTTTCTAAGGCATGCTTGGGATAAGTGGGGCATGTAGAAATCAATGTATGCTAGCATGGACATGATGCATAGGCAAGCATGGGTCCCTATGCATGACACTAGCATGTATAATCCTAGATATTATCTCTAATATGACATGGATGCAACATATCAAGACAAGCAAATAACATATACATGCAACCAAGGTTAATATGCAGTTATGGTGCCCCAGGGGAGGGCAATACACGTCTACGTGCATCGCACGCCTCCCAACTGGGTTGGATTGACCCACTCACCGCAACCCGGGTCGATGATTGACCGTTCGCCATGATCTGCATGACAAGGCTTCAGAAATGGTGAGTATAACTACATAAAAACACTTAAAATTAACTAAAAATGCCAAAGGCTCAGATATGCACACATACGGGCTCACACGCATGCGAGTACGCGCGTACGCACGCATATCCGAGCGCCCCGACACCTACCCGAGCCCTCGGGCAGCCACACGCGTGCACGCGCTCCTGCGCACGCTGGTGCCCAGCCGCGCGCCCAAGCGCCCAGCCCCCCGCGTGCACCCGCAGATCCCCGCGTGCACGAACGCGCCCGCTGCCGCATCCCCACGCACGCCTGCCTGCTGCCTGCGCCCTTCTGCGCGCATGCGCGCGGACAGACCCGCGCACGTGCCCAAGTCTCAACACCCCCCTCCCTCACCCCACACACACCCAAACACATGCATATTGTGTGCAAGGTCCCATAACACATACCCAAGCCCAGAAACACCAAAAATAAAGAGGGGAAAAGAGCTTACCAAGAGAGGGGGAGTGAAAGGGGAAGATCCGGTGCCCTCCGAGCACTCGCAACCTCCACAACCGCCACCACCACTACCACCACCTCCTCAGCCTCTCCCCAGCCTCTATTTTTGCTGGAAAACAGGGGAAACCAGGGGGGATAAGAGAGGGAGCTTGAGAGGAAGTGAAAGGTCAACAACAACAACAATGGAAACCAAACCCTACCTCTCTTGTTTGTGCTTCCTCTTCTTCTTCACAAACAAAACACACACCACACACAGCAAAACAGAGGAAAAGAGAGGAAAAGGGAGAGTCTACGAGTGAGTGAGAGGGAGAGAGAGAGCCCCTCCAATTCTCACATTTTGGGGGGGGGTGAAAAGAAGAGGAAAAGAGGGGGACAAGGTTAAGCTTAACCTCACCATCTAATAGCCCAAATAACCAAAGAAAACTTAGCCCCTAAGCAAGGGGGAGGTGAGGTTACCTAAGGTCACCACATTCACCAAAATATCCCAACACTATTCCTCCTACAAAACCAGTAACGACCGAAACTCGGATACGGTTCGGAACTGCATAATTTTCCAAACGTTATCGGAATTCAATGAAATTTTTATGGGTAGTACAAAATAGTACCAGGACCCATAATATGCAGTCAGATTTTCATTCGAAGTACTCAAGCTCACGCAGTTGGCTAAAAGCCAAAATTTTAGCGGCTCCGATCGAAAAATGAAAATTTTGAAAATGGCCAGAAATGACCCAAAGGTTACCCATAGGATAAAAAGTGACATAGAGAGCCCCTTTTGTGAGAGAAATACCCATTCCCTATACAAAACACCCTCTCATCCCACCCTCTAGAAACCCAGGCTAAGTTTAGCATAGCCTCTGTCCAAGACCAAACCCATTTCCTACCGAAGTTTCACCTAAACCAACCCAGGCCCCGGACGGCTAAATCCCACTAGCCGCCCCATACCCGACGGCTGGATCCCACTAGCCGCCCCATATCCACACCCCATTTGCACCTCTTTGTCCCAAGACTCCTTTAGCCAAGCCCCGGAAGCAGAATAGGATTACCTGTTTTTCAACTCTGTGTACGGTATATCCGTGTCTCGGAGCGAAGACCCCACAAACTCCCCACGTAGGTGATCAAATCCAACACCCAAAACCTTTTCCTGCTTTAGAAAAAGCAGATGGCGATCACACAAACCCCCTTGAATCCTCTTGAGCCACTGTCGGGCGACTTGACCAGGAACGACATTCACCCTTCCGAGAAGACGATCCGACCGAGCCCGCCAGGAACCCCCACACACGCACGATTCTTTCCAACACCCGATCCGACACCGACAGTTGGGTCGAATCTTGAGATGACCTGGAGAAAAGAAGAACCCCCACACATTGTCCGCTTTGCCCCGCGGGTTTAAAACTTGGTATGTAAGAGCCCCTACCGACTATCTCCTCCCGGATTCTAAACACCCTTCCAACACCGACTCTTGGGCCTGGGCCGGAATCCGACACCGCCACCCACACCCACAGTTGGGTCATAACGCCCCAGGTACACAGCAAGATTGTCCGCTTTGCCCCCTCTTCCTTGAGATGACCATGGAGACTAAACACCCTCACCCTCAAAAGCACTCTTGGGCCTGGGCCAGGCGTACTTATATCCAATTGATGAATGTTCCAACCATGACTAACTGCAATTGATAGAACTATGCGAACGGTTGTCGCTTTGACAATAGGACTGAATGTCTCTATGTAGTCAATTCCCTCTTGTTGGTGATTTTAGTGACATGATCATTGCTCTTTCTGCTAGACCTCAACCTGCTTTATATCCTGTCTCTTCATATTCTGTACATTTTCTCGGCATTCTCACCTTCTATAAATCAGAAAACAAAAGCCCAAGCAAAGTTTTTCATTTTAGAACCCTAAAAATCTCACCATCTCAAAAAATCGAAAACCCTAACAAATTTTATTCCAATTTCAAAATTGTCTTCTTCAAATCAGTTGGTTCATCGGATGAAGAAAGCTCTTCCCAGTCCCCTCTACTGCCACCGCCGCGGCCGAAAGAGAAGCTGACATCTCCACCTCCCAAATCGGATCCCCAGTTTTCTCTGGCTCCTCCTCTGACAATGACAATGATGAAAGGAATTATTCAAATTTTAAAATTGTCTTCTGCAACATCTGCTGATTCATCGGATGAAGAAAGCTCTTTCCAGTCCCCTCCGCCACCGCGGCTGAGGCCGAAAGAGAAGCTGACATCTCCACCTCCCAAAGCCGGATCCCCAGTTTTCTCCGGCTCTTCCTCTGACAATGATGAAAGTAGCGACTCAAAAGAAAAGGAATAACAGAAGCCGGTCCAACATCTTAAGCGAGACAAAGGGTGTTTGGAAGAGCCTACCCTGGAGTCCTCCCGTTAAGGGTCAAACTTCTTCCGATGATCAGGCTTTACGAATGCGAAGTCAACCTTTTCAAGGGCTAGTTTTGAATAACCTTTTTCAATGATTATTTGGAACCCCTACAAAACAACTTTTTTTGTTGTGTTGGATTAGTAGAGGGAACATAAAATCCTCTACTGCTCCAACATTATGGTGTGACAACCTAGGGGCAACATATCTTTGCGCCAATCCAATCTTTCCATACCCAAACCAAGCATGTGGCGATTGATTATCACTTTGTTTGTGATCAAGTTTCTGTCGGCCATCTTCATATCAAATTTATTTTGACCAAGTCATGAGAGATAAGGATTGGTAGAAATTGGGTTTTCCATAATAAATAATTATTGGGAGTCAGTTTGAGAGAAAGACATTGAGTTGGGTTAGGCATGGGAATTGGTTGAGTTGGTGGATTGATGATTGTTTCTTAATGAGTATTGGAAGCTGAATGAGATGTGGCCAATCCAATCTTTCCTTAGTAAAGATCGCCATCATTCAGCCTGTGAAGAAGGATTTTATGTGTTTGTTGGTCCTTCACAACAAAAAAAAGTGGGGTAAAATTCAAAGAAACAATTGTTATCTTTTGCAAATTGATGAATGGAAAGAAGTTGTTTTGTAATATGAGGAACATGTAAGATCTTGGATAGATGAAAAGAACAAATAGGATTAAGAAAAGAAGAAGATCCAACATGAGCAATATATAACCCAGTACCATTACCAACTTTCATTCAATCTGCACCAATTTAATTGTCTGCCATAGTTAGATTAGCGAGGTCTGGAGTAAAATGGTGAGTTGCACCAATGTCAAGAAACCAAGTGTCAAAATCACTAGTAGTAGAGGTTGAAGGGAATGACGCAATGTTGGCCGAGGCATTGGATGGTCGATCATATCAGTAGTAGCAACGAATAGCCACATGGTTGGAGCACCCAAAAATTTGATATTTCTCTCTATTTTGAGAATTTATAGGTGTTGGTAGAAGACCACGCTTTGAAACAAAGGATCGGTTGTTGGATTGAAAACGAGTATTAGTGGATGGGTTGTTATTGGGTGGAGTTCTCTTGTTGAAATTTCTTGTAGAAGATCCACGATAGGCAACATTGGCAGAAGGAAGAATAAAAGAATATGTTTCTTTTACATGAAGTCTTATTTCATGGCTAAAAAGTAGGCTATGGAGTTCAGGATATGAAACAGGTTGAGGTCTAGCAGAAAGAGCAGTGATCATGTCACTAAAATCATCACTGAGGTTGCGAAATATGATGGCATTAAATTCATTTGGATCAAGAGGTTTGTTCGCAGCAACAAGTTGATCGGCAATAAGCTTGGCTTTTTGGAGATAAGTAGCGACAGGAAGATCACCTTTGGAGAGTGTTTGGAGTTGAGTATGTAATTGAAGAATCCGCGTATGAGTAGGGGTTCCAAAAGCTTGTGCAAGACATACCCATGCTTGATTAGATGTAGTAGCACCAACCACATGAGAAAGAACATCTTCAAATAAAGATGCAATAATCCAACTGAGAAGCATTTGATCCCTTCTACGCCAAGAAATAAACTCTGGATTGGGCTAAGAAGAATCACCATCTGTTATTGTAGGTAATGGAGGATTGTCAGTACCATTTATGCGGTCTTCTAAGTCATGAGAGATAAGGATCGGTAGAAATTGGGTTTTTCATAATAAATAATTATTGGGAATCAGTTTGAGAGAAAGAAATTGAGTTGGGTTAGGCATGGGAATTGTTTGAGTTGATGGATTGATGATTGTTTCTTGATGAGTATTGGAGGTTGAATGAGATGTGGCCAACTGGCCATGGGATAAGAATCTAAGTGTACTCTGATACCATATTAAAACACAAATCTCTTCACACTTTTAATGTTGTTGAAGATCTTCATTTAATTTATAGAGATGAATACAAGAAGTTACAAGAGGAGTTACAAGGAGTTCCAAGAATATAAGAAGTTACAATAAGTTATAAGTAATTAGTACTAGTTATAAGGAGTTATAATTTATTTTATCTAATAATTTCAATCTTTTCTCAATTAAATCGATCTTATAGAGATTTGGGTGCACCTCTATTTGTAGCCTGAGCTTCTTTTTCATTATAGTGAACACAGTATTTTTGTTATTGTCACCGTCAACGACTTAAAAGATCCTCTTGTTGTTGTAGGGATCCCTCCTTTGATATTAATGGAAGACTCTGAAAGCGATTCTCCTTCATCTTCTGATCTTCGAGATCATAGCAGAAGACAACATCATCCACATCTCATTTTCAAAACTGTCTTTAGAAAAAATACTTAAAACCTATAAAATATCCACATAATTTTTTATTTTCTTAGGCACCACTATCGTATTTGTGAGCCATTAAGGGATTTGAAACTCTCAAATAAATCTGGTTACCAAAAATTTATTGACATCTTCTTTGATAACCTCGGCATGTTATGATTCTTGCGTTTTCTATCTTTTGTTAATTTGGTTTGACTATCATAGAGATGAATAGATATATAGTAGCACACAATTTCTGAATTAATTTACAACATCTATGGAGATTATCAAGAAAAAATATTGATGTTTTACTCAATGTTTTAAAAACTGAATCGTTCATTAAACCAGAAAAATGAACAGGTTTTAAAAATTGAAAATATTGATGTTTTGCTCAATGTTTAAAAACTGTATCATTCATTAAATCGTTGAATTAACCAAAGTTGAACAGTAACATTATCATGACATGATAAATATATTAATTATTATTATTAAATAAATAAACTTATAAGAATACGGAATATTTTATTAAATCTTTTGCATAATTTTTCAACTCATAATTTTAATACTTTTTAAGCTTTATATTTAACATATCATCACATGATTTTATTATAAAATATAAAAAATTTATTATTAAATTTCATGTTTTAACAAATAATTCATCACATTTCTATGAATAAAAAAACCAGTCGGTTTTTAAAAACATCGGTTCAAGAATTTTGACGGTAAACCGAACTGGAATTCAAAGCGAGTGAAAATTTAATTGGTTCAACCAGCTGGGTTGAGTCGGGTTGGGTTTTAAAACACAGATTTTGCTTTAACATATGGGTTAGATTTTATTTATTTTTTTACTGTTCAAAGAAGATCCAATGAAAAAGAATTTGTCTCAATCAAAAGGATCTATTAGAACTTGGCTCTCAAGACCTGATCTCAAGCGGCTTATAGTAACTGTATTTTAGTTTGGAGGGGGGTTCTTCTCAAACTTCTCTCCTCCTATTAATGCATTCAACGACCCTTGATGGAGATGCTCGAGTTCTACCAAGACCTTTAATTAAATGTTAAAGCCAATCATTTTTATCAATTAAAACTCAGACTACATATGTTTATATTTTTTTTAAAATAGTAAACACCATCTAATGAAATATACGCAAGTGTATATTGCTCCATTTCAAGTTAAACGAACCTACTTTTAATAAATATCAAAAAATATTAAATGATATATATACATCGCTTAACGATGTACATATATATGATTCATTAGATTTCTAATAAGGTATATAAGACTGTATTTTGGACTGTAAAAGAAAAACTGAAACAATGCTCTTAATTGTGACATGAGGTGACAACTAATTGGTGTAGTGTCTAAAAGTCAAAGCGACACAAATCCTGCATTTCAAGAAGGAAACAAATTAGGGTTAAAATATATATTTCAATGATACAAACTAATAATTTGGATGCATCTTTTTCTTTTTTAAGGAAACGGCAAACAATTGCTACCCCAATATATTCAAATCGATATATTTTCATTTAAAAAAGACTCCTATGTTACAAACTAAAAATTTAGAACACATTAATACCTTTTCAATATTGAAGAAGACATGTTAACATTTAAGAGGAAGGAAAAGAAACAAATATTGAGTGATGTACAATAGAATTATGTTGACATTTATAATTGACTTATAACATTTTGTTTGAACTTAAAAAATTTGAACACTTATGCTACAATGTATTGGGTATTGGGCATAGCACAACAATTGAGGGCTTATCTGTGTTAAAAGTAGGTCTTGGGTTTCCTATTTATTGGCAAAAACTTGATTTCTGTGGGACCGTGACAAACAGACGGAGGTAACATTCCCAGCTTAGCCTTAAGGTTATCCACGGGATGTCCCTCTAATATTAAAAAAAAAAAGGGCATTATCTTTTATTTTTCATGATATTTATCACTATAGCTAATTCAAAATTTAAATTATTTATCTGTAAGATATTTATTATATTATATTACATATATTTTACTTAATATCATACTAATAGTTTATTCTCTATCATGTAACAAAATGTTCACCATGGAATATTGAGTTATGTTACACTAAGTATCTTTTTATAGTTTCATATGCAGTACCATATACCTCATTGGTTCCCTTCACTTACTGTAACGAGGTATATAATTCATTGAAATTTTTTCACATCTTCAATAAAATGATATTATTCAATTTATTAGAATATGTACTTCATCTTTTATAAAAGTACATATCTTATTAAATAAAATATATGATTTAAAAAAAAAACATATGTGTTCTACAATTTGGAGCAGAGTAGAATATTTGTCCTACCATAACCTTGTTATTATACTCAAGTAAATGTTCTGACATGAAGTTGGTAGGCTCACACGTGCGGTCTGATTTTATTTTTTGGCGTTGTTACATTCGGTCATTTTTACAGTCCAAACGAAAGTCTTAAATGCATCATTAGAAATTTACTGAAGCATATGAATCAATAGACGTAGTATATGCATCGTTAAACTTTGTTTTACATTTATTAAAAATGAATTCATTCAATTCGAAATGAAGTGACATACTTTTTTTTTATCAAAGCATATATGATGTTCAATATTCTTTTTTTAAAAAAAAACCCATGAAGAATGCGTTTTGGACTGTAAAAAATTATTGAGTCAAACAATTTTTTTTTTGCACACCCCGTACGAACTGAGCCATAGACGAGTGTCTCTCAATTAGGCCTATCAAAGGGGTGGGTTAGGGTGGACCCGGACTGACCTGTTTGATTATTGGCTCTTTCAGACCGGGTCCATTTTAGTTCTAGAGTTGGGTCGGGTTGGATCAACCTATTAACAAGCCTAGGCTAGACAAAGAGAGAGGTCGAGGAACTTCTTAAAGGCCTATAATATAATCTAATGTATTATAAATAGTTCTTCACTATTCTAACTTTTTAATGTTTTATGATGGAACATTTGGAATACAGCTTGGATTATTATCCTTTTACATGAAATCAAAAGGTTGTAAAAATATTTTAAATGCTTAAAATTTTAAATGATTACTCAGTATTTAGTTATAAATGTTGGGTTTGGATTGTGGGTGTTGGGTTGAATCATAAATAAAAAAAATCACATAGTATTTAGTTTGGGCCAATCGGATCCATCGTGTTCATAGGATCGGGTCGGGTGGACCCAGACCCGACCCGTTTTGATTATCGGGTCTTTCGTGTCAGGTATTTACGTTTTTTATCGATTTTCCGTTGACAGCTATTCTCAATGTCCCTGAATGACAAGGTCATATATGGGTGCCTCTAATTGCACCCCTTATATTCCAGTGCACACCCTTATAAATGGATATAGCTTGAAAAGATCAATTTATAATCGAGTCTAAAGCACATCCCCTTATTTAAACAGTTCGACACATATATCAGCGAGGTTGGCCTACTATTTTGACATTAAATCTGTCGACGATGAGTCGGGGACATAAAACTGAAAATAACATCTTTGGAACATATTCATCATACGAGATGTGGAGTGAATGTATCTTATTCGACTGTTCTGGTGTCGAAGTAGACAGTTAGTGAAATCGGTGGTTCTGAATCTTTGTTGACACAGGCAATGTCAAGTGGAATAGAATACCTCAACAAAAGGTTGGTTGACGCATCAATCCATACTTTTATACATTTTTTTTCTGGGTGAATCGACATAATAATTGTCGATAAAGTGAAATTATCTTGACAATATACGTGTTGACAGATGTGATGTACCTTGACACTAGCAGCGTCATTACTAGCAACAGGAGCCCGTTCTTCAATTTCTAGGTCGTTCAACAAAAATAACACATTCATACATTCGAATAATTAAATTTATAAACACAATTACATTTAAACATTGAACATTCAAAACATTCAGACAATGAACTAATAAACATTTAAACATATTAAGAATGAAGGGCCAAAGATGTTGCCTTCAAAATGTTATACAAAAAACAGAACTTTTTCTATTTGCTATTTCTCTTGTGGTTATGTCTTTTGATCGATTCTTTCATGTTAGAGGTTGTAGGTCAAAAGCATTCTTTTGAAGCCATAGTATATCATTCCTAATTAGTTAAAGATTAAAACAAACACAAAGGAGAAAAAAAATTATGATATTTGTATTGTATAAATAACTCAAAATTGATTAAATCATTCTAAAATTATACAAAATCTAACCATGATTTCTAAAATGAATCAAAACCTAAAAAAAAAAAAGCACATTGTATAGCTTCAAAATAAAAAATAATGAGATCACTTAAATAAATAAACACTTTGTAAATGATTGGACCATTTTGTAACTTCAAGAAAATTAATCATTTTCATGTAAATCTAATCCTGGATGTGAATACTAAATGTGAATTAAATCCTAAACAATAATAAAAACCTAAAACAAAACTTAGCACATAACTAAGAATATTATACAAGTTCAAATGAAAATAAAATATGTAACCCTATTAGTAAACATATGAGATCAATCCATAAAAGCGAGCATATTTACAAATATAAATTAAAAATTAAAAACACATGAGATCACTAATCACAAACATAAAAAAATGCGGTTACACAAGAACAATATTTACCTTTCAAGAAGCCAACAACAAGACAAAAAAGTAACGAGATGTCGACAGATAGAGAGCACGAATGAGATGTCAACGGAGAAGAGAGCATGTGATGTCAACGGAAAGGGAGAGCACGGGGCGACAGATGTCGATGGAGGGAGAGCACCGAACAGCTTAAGCGGACAGGTTCCGTGGGTTTTTCAAATTTTTTCAAAGGTGGGTGTGCTCAAAAAATTAAATAATTAAATAATATAATGTGATGGATTTATGTTAGGTGCGTAAATATAGGAGTTTGCTCAAGGGTCCATCACAGATCCCGAGGAGGCAGTTGTGAACGACGCAAACCGATATCAACAACACCCGCTCGTGATCCGTGCCAAACACCCATAACAAACGCAAACAGAGAGAGAGAGAGAGCGCGCGCGAGAATGATCGACGAAGCAGAACATGAAGAAGAGGAGGCCGAGGAGGGAGAGAAGTGGAAGAAGAAGAAGACGACGACATTGTGGGAGTTCCAGAGGGATCTGGTGGCGGGGGCGGTGATGGGCGGGGCGGTGCACACGGTGGTGGCGCCGATCGAGAGGGCGAAGCTCCTCCTCCAAACGCAGGAAAGTAACTGGGCTATGGTAATCGGGAGGAGGAGGAGGTTCAAGGGCTTGGTGGATTGCATACTGAGGATGATCAGGGAAGACGGGGTCCTTTCTCTCTGGAGGGGGAACGGCACCGGCGTCTTGCGTTATTACCCCTCCGTCGCCCTCAATTTCTCTCTCAAGGTATCTGATTCTCTCTCCCTCTCTCTCTCTCTCTCTCTCTGTGTCTGGAATGTGTTTGTGTTTAGGCCTGTGAAGAGTTTTTTGACGTTGAATGCTAGTTTGAACGGTCAAGACTGACACGATTTTGAACAATCAAGATTTTTAGAAAAAATGTGTTAAGTGATTTTGTAGAATGATATGTGATGCAGAGCGGCTATGCGTGGGTTGGGACGGATTATATCTGTATCTGTTGGTTTTATTAGTTGGGATTAGTCACTATTATGATTTATGACATATCGTTTTAGGATCTGTTGGTTAGGTTGGCTTAACAGCACTTTTAGTAATCTGTGTGTGCTCTTGAAACGGGCCAATCAGAACACTTCATTACAAAGTAGATTCACCAGGTTAGGTCGGTGTAGGGGCCAGGTAACTTTGGCCCAGAAGGAGAATTCTTCCTTCTCAAGAATCTAATTCTAGTTGATTTCGTGAAAGGAGAAATTTGGCATAGAATGTTCAGGAATGAAGATTGAAATGGAGGATTTTAAACACAATTTTCTTTCATGTTCCAGAATGAGAATGAGAATGAATGCCAAATGGGCCCTAGATGTCGTGTCAATAAATGTCTTGTTTGAGTAGCAAGAGAGGGGATTTCTTCTTGTCTCCATCCCTCTCTCTTGAAGATCTTCTTCTTCGCTTTTTCACCATAGAGGCCACTGCTTTAATGTGCATAAAGAAATATGTTTAAAAACCCCTTACCAAGTTTAGAGAGATGTTCGATCCTGCATGGGGTCACTTAATTATTTTTTTATCTTAAAGAAATTTAAAGAGTTTTTATTGTGAGGGTCTTCAGGTCTACTACTTTTGGGCTTCATTACTTGTGATTCTCATAAGTCAAGCCAATACTATATTACATGACTAAAGACACTTGTGACTTCATTTTTGTTATTATAAAAAAAGTACACACACATTTGGACTCGCATAGCGATGATACAATCTAGACCCCTGGCTCTTATTAGTTGAAATTCTGAAGAGAAACTGCATTTTATGATTCAAAATCATTATTTTAGAATGTGGAGTATTCACGGTATTTTTCGGAAAATATTCTATAGATGAACATTTCAGGGTGAGACTGAGAGTGGTTTACGTGCTGTATCAATTTATGTTGCTGTCCTTGGAACAGGATGGTGTCTTCAATGTTTTAAAGCTTAGAATTTTTCACCTGGCAGCCCCAAGCCATCAAAATGACGAACCAAATTCACTAATCCAACTTACTAGTGCATTTGTTATTTTTATATAGGTTTTTCAATGTTCTTCTATGCTTGTTATATCATATTTAAAATATGATTCGTAAAAACATATCAATTAGTATTTGTTAGTTTGTCCTCCTTAAGGTTTTGACTGTATTTTATATAAAACTTATGAGTTTTGTATGAACCAAAATTTGATTAATTTCACTGCTGTTTAGGTGTTGAAAATATTATCCAGTTATGTAGCTCAAGCATGGACCTGTACCTTAATCTACAGCAAATAGGTGATCCTGATTACCTGCTTAACTAACCATCTTGGAATCACTTGTATTATGGCTACATCACTTAAAAAGAAATATATACTGGATAATGGAATTTGTTGTGGGGAACCTCTGCATCTGATTTCCCCATTTAAGAAGTAAACTGTGTTTCTTTGTGTTTGCATGAAGTTTTGTTGCTTGAAGTGGGAGAAAAATGGGTGGGAAACTGGTATTGAGTAAGGGGATTCATGAAACTGTAGGAAATCTACTTGGAAGAAAAGACGTGATCAAAGCACAACGTGACAAGTTGGTGAGTATTAGGAGGTTGTTCGCAACATATGAACATTTAGAAGGCATAGAAGGACTACTAGAATGATGGAAAATTAGATGAATTCAGATAGGGGATAAACTAATGTAAATGACTAGAGGGGGGATTCAAGTAGCACATGGTGTGAGTAGGGGATGGCTCGATGGCACACGTAAATTGAGGAGAGCATCTGAATTGATGGCACTGAAAAGAGGAAGAAAATACCTGGGATAAATGGACAGGTTAGGAAACACTAAACTCAAATTTAAAATGACCTATCATAATGAGCTCCTACCTTTCTTCCAAAAAAAAATGATAAAACTGGGTGAAAATCAATGGACAAAGAGTTTTTGGTAATGCCAAACTGGACACTTCAAAATACTAATTAAACATTCTTGGGATATATGCTATATTGATGTGATGGTGGTGTCATATAAACCTATAAACCACTGTTGCGTCTTCTGCAATTTAAAAATACACATTTTATCTTTATTTGGTCAAATTTGATCCAGCTGATGCTTTTGCTTCATCCGATGTATTCCCTTGTTTGTCTTCACAACTCTAACTCCTTGTTCTGAATGTTGTCAGTAAGCTTTTCATGCTTTGTCTAAATCCATGGGTTTGCTCCTCATAGGTCCTGAGTTCGAATACCCCCGACTTATCTGAAGCATAGGTTGTGGGTCATTCTGTGTAATATGGGAGTGTTCCTAACTGACGATGTTGGGATCACTTGTCACCAAATAAGTATGATTTTCATGTATAGAGGGATAGGGTGGTTCGAAATTATTTTACCGCGTTCCACAAACATGCTTTGAGATGGATTGATTCTATAGAAAAACAGAGAAAATCTTTAATGATGTGAACTTTAGGCGTTGGTGGCAGTGGCTTGAGCTTAGTTAACTTGAGAGGAGAATTTGTGGTAGATATCATCTTGTGCTTAAAAACCTATTTCTGGTGTTCTCTAAGACCCTGTTTGGATGGAAGAATAAGGATTGAATAAGGGAATAACCAAAAGGCATGTTTGGTTAGGAATAATAAACCCCATAGCAATGCTCGGATAAATTAGCATAAAATTTGAGAGTAATTTCAAGGGGACTGGATTTTGGAATAGCCTATCCATGCCTTACACAACCCAAATAATAACTAGAGAGAAAAATAATGATAAGAGAATAAGAAAAATGCAACCAAACAGAAATTGTCCCAATGGCTATCTATCCCAGAATACCAATATATCCCAGACAATGCTATGTTTCATTCTAAATGGGTCCTAATTGCATAAAGACTAACGCTATGGTATTGTGGTTGAGGTGGAGGGCGGATTGATCCAAGGCAGTCTTGGGTCTTTGGTGATACCTTGGTACTCTTATGACTTGTCTCACGGCTACCCCTTACAGCCCCACCTCACTCAACAACCACAAACCAACACACACAACGGATGTAAGCAAGGCATTTGGAGCCACGATTGTAATGCATATGCCTCAGATTTCCTTGGAGAGGCTTCGACTTGCCTCAAGAGGTTTTACTCAGCCCTTGGAGATTCCAATGAGTGGATCTGCCTCAATGATTTGTTTGTTGGGTTGAATTAGGGAGTCAGACTAGGAATTGTCCATCAATGCGGGGATCTTCCCTACTTGGATAAATGTCCAAAGTCGAGGTTCCTCTTTGCTCCAAATCCCGACGAAAGAAGCTTGGATGTGCCTAAGCCTGTCAATTATCCAAAAAATTATTTGTATCCGATCCGAATCTGTATTAAAAAATGCAGAAAATATCTATATCCGAAAATCTGTATCCGTATCCGAACCAAATTATCCGTATTTAAAAATTTTCGGATCGGATCGAATATAGTCTATATCCGATCCGAACAATATCTGTATCCAACTGTTATTTTATTTATATATGTTATAATTAGTTTCAACCTTTAAATGAAAATCAATTGCTCATGATCTTGAGCAAAACACAAACCTATTTAACCATGTTAAATACTTGTTTAACTATATTAGTATTTATGTTTTTATGTGTTTGGTAGATACCTTTTAACCATGTTAGGACTTAAGATTTATAAATTCTTTTAATTTTTTTCTTGTTCGGATATTTCAGATATTATCCGAATCCGTATCCGGATTTTCAGATCAGATACGGATATGTGTTTTGGAATATCCGTCGGATATTGTATACAATATTTTTTCAGATATCCAGTTCGGATACGGATATGGATATGGGCCTGTCCGATCCTTTTCTGTCTGATTGACAGGCCTAGATGTGCCTAGGTAACTTTAAAAGGGTCTTTACTATTTGAACTTGACAGGAAGATCCTTCCTTGGTCCAGTCCACAGAGCGACGTTTATACTTTGACTAATAAAGCTCTTTGCCTCTATCATACTGGATGGAACCAGAGAGAGCATGTTCCACTTCCCTTGAGAGTGGTGGTTCTTTTCCTCCACACTAAACAAATCCAAAGACTAAACTCTAAGATTACTATTGCACCTAATGTAAATCTAAATAGATCCCAATAACAAAAATTCCGTATAACAAAGAAATTTATAGTGTCATTCTTCATGATAAATAACTGCACTTTTTTTTATTGATTATACTCATCTATACCTTTGGGACCAAGTTATGTTGATGTTGATAAATGTGCTCTGTCAGTATTTTAATGTTCGTGGGTTAAACATGTTGGTATGAATTCCCAAGGTGTTTTTCTACTAGTTTGATGTAGCAATTTATTTCATTTATAATTCAGAATTTTGTCGGGTTATATAGTATAGTTGATGAAATGCTGTAATTCAAATTAGATTGATGGCCGACGGGTTAACTTTAAAAGGTCTTTACTATTTGAACTTGGCAGGAAGATCCTTCCTTGGTCCAGTCCACAGAGCGACATTTATACTTTGACTAATAAAGCTCTTTGCCTCTATCATACTGGATGGAACCAGAGAGAGCATGTGCCACTTCCCTTGAGAGTGGTGGTTTTTCTCCTCCACACTAAACAAATCCAAAGACAAAACTCTAAGATTACTATCGCACCTAATGTAAATCTAAATAGGTCCCAATAACAAAAATCCCGTATAACATAGAAATTTATAGTGTCATTCTTCATGATAAATAACTGCACTTTTTTTTTTATTGATTATACTCATCTATACATTTGGGACCAAGTTATGTTGATGTTGATAAATGTGCTCTGTCAGTATTTTAATGTTCATAGGTTAAACCTGTTGATATGAATTCCCAAGGTGCTTTTCTACCAGTTTGATGTAGCAATTTATTTCATTTAAAATTCAGAATTTTGTCGGGTTATATAGTATAGTTGATGAAATGCTGTAATTCATATTAGATTGATGGCCGACGGGTCACTTCAATCCTATGAATCTCGTTTTCATTTGCATGCTGATAGATTTTTTTTCCAAGTCATAAGAGCTTGAATTTGCTCAGCTATCTTGGGAAGTTCTATAATACATTATGCATGGCAGATGATATCAAATACTTTGTAAGGCTCCACTAGTCATTCATCCTAAACATGCTCCAGAAACCTTTATTCAAACCTACAGATAAATAAAAAGATATTTTCTGGCTATAGATTTTTAGTTTATTCCTAGGAGTTTGGAGATATATGAAGATTTGAATTTGGTTTGAAAACATCTTCTGTTACGACCCACAAGCAAGCAAGAAAGAGGATTGAATTTATTTCGCTGCTTATTTTATATCCCCATTCAATTCAGTTCCTTATTTTAGCTCAAGTCGAGAATTTGATATGTAGCTCCTTGTGCTCATGGTCCTTTTTTTTTTCTTTCTTTCTTTTTTTTTGCAATACAACTGATGTAAAACCACAGATGTCTAAGATTTGCATGCTGCAAGGTGTATTTTTGCATGTTGCATAATTGAAAAAATAACACAACACCATAATGCATTTCTCGTGATATGTTCTGCAATTTTGCTGTCACTTTTAGACAGAGTAACGTGTCATCGTGTTTCATTTTCATTCATCCACAATTTTTTAACAGGATTTTTACCTTCTTGGGAACGAACCATTGAAAATCAACTAACAATTTATGATGCCACTAATACAGGATCTTTACAGGACCATGCTGAGGAGTGCAACATCCAAAGGCGACACTGCCACACTGGGTGCCCCTGCCAATTTTATGGCAGGGGCTGCTGCAGGGTGCACAACACTCATCATCATTTACCCACTGGATATCGCCCACACGCGTCTTGCTGCAGATATTGGAAAATCAGACAGCCGTCAATTCAAAGGAATTATCACTTCCTTCAGACAATCTACATGAAAGACGGTGTCAAGGGGATCTACAGAGGCCTCCCAGCCTCTCTACATGGGATGATTGTTCATCGCGGTCTCTACTTTGGTGGCTTTGACACAGCAAAAGAGATGATGTCAGAGAATTCTAATTCAAATCTGCCTCTGTGGAAGAGATGGGTGGTGGCCCAAGCTGTCACCACCTCGGCGGGACTGTTGTCTTATCCACTGGACACGGTTCGGAGACGGATGATGATGCAATCCGGTTTGGAGGAGCCGGTGTACAGGAGCACACTTGACTGCTGGAAGAAAATCTACAGAATGGAAGGGGTGACTTCTTTTTACAGGGGAGCAGTCTCTAACATGCTAAGGAGTACGGGTGCTGCTGCAATCCTCGTTTTGTACGACGAGATCAGGCAGTTTATGAATTGGGGTAGGTTATAGATGATGAAATTGAGTTTCCACTATTTGTTTGTTCTTTCCAGATGATCTGATGCGGAGGTAAGATGAATTGAAGGAAGCAGTTTTTTTGGCTGCTGAGGTGGAAATATGTTTGATATATGGAATATTGATTTGCCATGTTTTTTTTTGTACAAGTGCATGGCAGTGCTAAGGCTGCACTTTAGCTGACCAAATATCATTACATGTTTGCTCCTTTCTTGACATGCAAAAAAATCCAGGTTTCTTTGATCATTGTTTCTTGGAATCAACGAATTTAGTGGCAGGTACAGATTGAAAATCCACACAGAATAGGGAAGTGTAATACTTAGGCCCATTTAGATCCGCAATGGGGTGGATTCTGTGGAGGGGAATCTGGCTTAACGTCATCATGGATCTAAACATTTTTTTGGTGTTTACGCGGCCTACACAGTGTTCCCAGTTCAAATTTTCCCCACACCCCTGCTTTTCCAAATGCCAGACTTATTTGTCGTGGTCCCAAATGGACCTTTTAGTCATTCCTGCATTCACTTTTGCAAAGTGAAAATTTGAAGTATATCCTGATTAAAGAAGTATACCAAGTATATACTAAAATAAATTGACTATACACAACATGTTTCGTATTGGATATCATACAATAGTTTTGTATATTGTATCAAACGATTTCATATACTGTGCCAGATGATAAAGACTTGTGTAGGAATGACCGCAAAAGCGTATGAGTGCATATTTGAATGGAAAGACTAGCATATGCGATGTCATAGTATCTTCTATCCAAAATGGCCCCTAGTACAAGAATATAGAACTCGACTAGAGACATAAATTATAGAGATCTACTTATCTAAACAATAATTATTTTTAGGCCCCATTTTTATAAGCCTCATAGAAGCCCCATGCTGTGGCACACTTGTAATGTTTTTTTTTACGTTAGGGCCATTTGTTTTTTTTCCATTAATGATGGAGGAATCCTACGCATATTGAAACATGATCCCCATTTTTTTTTATAATATGTTTATGTAAGTGATCCCTCCGATTTTTTTTTTACAATGATGTTTTTTTTCTATTTATGTAGTCGAGTATAGCCGGCTTGTTATTCCACCATGAATTGATCATCTTGTTAAAACACCAAGGTGCAGATCAAAATTTTTCTTTAGAGTTTTTTTCAGCCACAATCCAGTTTGTTTTATTGGCGTGTTCTTTCTTTTTAGATGATATGAAATAAATCATAGGCATTTATTTAAGTAGTTTATGTTTTTTTTCTTAAAATTCACATTCATACTGCAAATTTATCTGAACACTATATGCATCATTTTAAAAAAAAAAAATTTGTGATTTTAAATAGTTTTTATTTTTTTTCTTGCAATTCAGTTCCATTTCAACTGTATCTGAATTTTATATGTTTTATACTTTCTGTTTTTAATGTGATTTTAAACAATGTTTTTAAAGTTAATTACATTTGTTTTAAATCATATATATTCGTGTAAACAATTATATTTTCTGTGATGAATCTCATTTTTCAACTCATTTACATTCTGAACAAAAAAATTTATTTTGAATCTAGATATATCATACATGTAAGGTGTATCTGAATAATACATGCATATTGTGTTTGCTTTTTTATGTGTGTAACAGTTTACGATGCTTTTGATGTGCATAATTATGTATATTGAACTATGAGCATGCTTATTTTTTTACATTCATTTTTTAACTCATTTACGTTCACGCAAAGAGATTTTTTATATTGAATCTAGTTACATATAAGATGTATCTAAATAATACATGCATATTTGTGAGAATAAGGACTATATCTAAATCTGTATCTATTTGTATATGAAAACACTAATATACTCATTCATCATACATTCAAACAATAAAAGTATGAATCAGCTAATGAATCTGACACATACCTAGCAATCACAACAAATACAATAATGGTATAAGAGTCCATCTTATACGCCACAAACAATCAAACAAACAAGTGTATAAATAAAACCACCAATGCTTCGCATTGAAATTCTAACTTATACCGAAACAAACAACATACAATGACAACATAACAAAACAATTATATAAGTTTGGTCCACTATGCTTCCGCTGCGCCACTTTGATATACAGTGACTCAAAGCACAAGTGGATTAACTTATACAACACAGACAAAAACAACACGACATTCACAAATCACAACAATTACTGTATAGGTCAAACCCACCCACGCCCCACACTATAGGTGTTTTAACTTATACAATATAAACAAGAGCAACTATGCATATAATTTGCAGACAATCATTTGTATAAGTCAAGCCTACCTATGTCCCATTCCACATGTAGTCCAAACTTATACCATACAACAATAACAAACATACAAATCAAGGCAAATAATTTTCATCCAGATTGTACAAGTTAGGTCCATTTACGTCCATACTATAAATGATCCAACTTATACAACACAAAAGGGGCATTATGACGCTAATGACACTAACGACATTCCTAACATTAGGAATAAAAATTTACTTACCACCACGCACATTCACAAATTAAATGTGCCCTTCACATCGACATCAAACATGAATAATATTCTTGAAGATCGCAACCAGTTAGCCACGTATAACATTGAGAACAAATCTCAACCTCTTTGGTGCGCCTTCTAATGTGCGCTGATCCTACCAAAATTACGCTATAGCAAAAAACCAATGGTTAGAATGAAAACCCTATATGCGATGCATCTTAACACGGCTTAAGCCTATCCTAGGCTTCAAATAAATTTCTCTTAAAGGCCTTCTTAAGCTCCGATAAAACAACTAAACATAAAGGATCACCTTAAGCTCCATAATCAACACTATAAGGTAACAAAAATAGCTCAATCAAATTTTTTTATATAGGATAGCAAAACTTAATCTCCTTAGGTTATTCGAGCTTATACCCTAAACTCAATTGGCCAACTAAAATGACCATAACCTACAGTCCGAGAGTTGAACCTAAGCTCTGATATAACCCTGTATCAGAGCCAGTAAAATGCATCTACTCCATAACTCCAGAGGATAATTAAGCCTAAGCTTACAGGGAATGGTAAATCTAAGCTCTAAGCCAACTAATATATCCATAACCTACAGTCCGAGGGTTGAAACTACGCTCTGATACCACTTCTGTAACGCCCCCGAATCCACTACTCCATTTTGAAGCGCGAAGTCCGGTTGCGTTAGCTTAATTCCTCGAATCTCCGAGTTCTATTTTTTTTCTTTTTCCTTTATCCAGTTATAGAATAAAATAATGATAAAATAAACTTCATTATTGAGAATAATAAAATATCAAATATTCCACAATGCTCTCAATTTGATCTGGATATAACTTATATAAAAATACACAACTTCATACAAATATGGTTACTAGGGAGATGGGCCAACTACATGCCAAATAAATTATCAACACCTTCTACAAGAGTCTAGTGCTCCGAAAATCATTATACGAGCTTCAACCTCCAATGCCTTAACGAGATCGACGACCACCAACAACTAATCTGAAAGGTTGAAAATGAGGGGTGAGCAACTACACGCTCAGTGAATGGACCTATGGCGTCCCATTAATACATTTATAATCAAAATATAATAGTCATAAAATGTCCACGCAGACATGTAATATATTAAGAGAGAAAATATATAAGAAGGCCACCAAGACATGCAATAATATATATATATACACACACACACAATCCTATCCAACATGATGCATGCAACACCACGAACACGCATGTCCGTATTCGCAGCACCTAGCTCGCGGGGCCTTCCACAAGCATGGCCACGTAGACATAGCCACAAAGACTTGGGTCCTACGTTCTCGGACCTGGCCACGTAGACGTACGCCCACCTAGACGTTGGCCATCAAGGCCGAGCCACCTAGACGTTGTAATGCATGCATGATCAACCATTCGTTCAAAATATATGCATGCGATAAAAATATGGTCTCCAAATATATAAGTTATATATGTAAAACAACGCATCAAAATCATGACATGTTCAAGTACTCCATACCCCAAATAAAATTATATATTTTAAAGTAACCATGATGCAGAATGATATAACATAGATAGTTTCAAAAACTATATATGAGACTAGACCCACTCACCTTCGGTCCACGCAAGCATCAACGATACACACTCGCACGTTGATAACCTAGCATAACAATTATACAATAATAGATCAGAAACAATCAATCACGACCCAAACAACTGACAACCAACTTATAACAACACTATGCCCAAAAATCACAAAAGCCCATATCTTATTGACCTACAATCAACAACTCACTTCAAAGTCCTAATGAAAATCCCAACTTCGAACAAATATTAGAATACTCATATACTCACAATGATCCGATCCGATAATCAATATCCATTTATTCCATAAGACTCATATGATCGATCAATCCTCGAATAAATATTTGGACAAATCCAATAAGGTTCAACTATAATTCCATGATCGAGTAACTCAAATCCAATCAATTTACATCCAAATAACAATAATATCCAATTAATATTCATTCATCCCACTAAACCAAATTATCGATTTAAGATTCTATTGAAGTTCTCAAGATCAATAAAATCATCAAAACCCGCAAAACAAACTTATACTTCATTAAACATCAATTTGGGATCTTCTAAATCTCTAAAATTCATCAAACTTGGTCATCAAGTTAAATATTTGAATTCTAATAAACTGCACAGAAATATTTCAAAATTCATAACTTTCTACCCGTAACTCCGAATTAGACGATTCATGATTCGTTGGAAAGCTCTTTTCAAAATCTATTTCTGTTCGTCAAATACATTTTTCCCAAAAACGACTCTATCATAGTCAAAAACACGATTTACGTCCAAGCATAAAATCAACCCGAAAATAGCCATTAAATCCCCAAAACTAATAAATCTAATTTGATCTTAAGAATTCATTCGAGATTCATTGAAATATAACTAAATAATCAACTAATTAAAATCGATCAAACCCTAACCCTAATCCATCAAACTTCTTCCCCAAACAATTAATCGACACATTCATATCCTAACAAGAAAATAAATTGAAACCCTAAACAACAAAAATCATTAGAAACATGATTTCTCACCTTAGATCCGGTTACACCACCCACCATCTCCATCTAGGGTTAGGTCATCACCACCCTTCACACCTTCTGAAATTTTGATGAAAACCCTAACCCAAACATGTTATTTAAAGGGGTTTACCGAAATTACAAAACGACCCCTGAAGTGTTCCAGGTTTACAATGGGGTTTCTATCCGATTTACAAACAGATCCCTATCCGATTTACAAAAAGATCCCAGAAGGCTATAAAAATGTATTCTGGATTCGCAACTAGATCCCTAGGCCCAATAACTTGACAGTAAGCCTAAAAATCAAATTTTCCGAACTCCGAATCTCACCAAATTTCAACCAAAGTATCTTGACACTATAAAGATCTACAAAAAAATATAAAATAACTATTTCAACATCAATTTATAATTGTCATAATTATAAATCAAATTGGACTCATTTGGGCCCACCGCCAAATCTAAAAAAATGAAATATAAAAAATCAAATTTAAAATTTCCATTATATATTTAAAATAAATATATAAGGCCGAAAAATACCGAAACGTTACATGTATGGGCTCCTATACATGATACATGGATGTATAACTCTAGTATACAATGTCTAACATGGCATTGGTGCATGATAGTAAGATAGGCATTAACATATATATTTATTCAAACAAGTTAATATGCAATTATGGTGCCCCAGGGGAGGGCAATGCACGTCAACGTGCATCGAACGCCTCCCAACTGGGTTGGATCGACCCACTCACCATAACCCGGGTTGTTGCATGACCATTCGCCAAGATCTGCAAGACAAGGGCATCCAAATTGGTGAGTATAACTACATAATAATATTTAGAATTAACTAGAAATGCCAAAGACTCATATATGCACGCATACGGGCTCGCACGCATGCAAGTACGCATGTACGCACACATATTTGAGTGCCCCGGCACCTACCCGAGCCCTCGGTCAACCGCACACTTACGCACGCGTGCGCGCACGCCCCCCCCCCCCCCCCCCCCCCCCCCCCCGCGCCCATTGGTGCCCAGCAGCACACCCAGCCCCACGCCCAGACGCACTTCCACACACGCGCGCACACACTTGCGCGCGTACGCGCCCGCGCCCGACAGTGCCAAACCCATACACCTAGCATGCATGACCTCTCTAACATCCTCCACAACAAGAAAATCAAAGAAATGGGAGGAGAAGAGCTTACCAAAGGAGGGGGAAAGGAATGAGAGATTTTCGGGTGCTCTTGGCGCACCAAAACCACCACAACCTCCTCCTCAGCCACTCCTCAAGCCTCTAATGGCTAAAAATAAAATAGGGGACAAAGGGGGCATGAGAGGGAGCTAGAGAGAAGTGAAAGAGAGAAAGAATCAACAACAACAACAAACACACACACACACCCCCCATTTGTGTGCTTCAAACCCTTCTTCTTTCTTCTTTTTCTTCTTCAACAGCACAAAAGGGGGCTGAAAAGAGAGAGACGTTGGAGGGATAGAGAGGGGAAAACAGAGTGAAAACTCACTTTGGTGGAGGGGGGTGATGAGAAGGGAAAAAGAGGGGGGTGCACTTAACCCTAATCTCACCCACTAATGCCCAAAATAACCAAAGGTTTTCTTAACCATTAAGCAAAGGGGGGTGAGGTTATCTAGGGTGACCATAACCACCAAAATATTCAAATACTATGCCTCCCACGAAACCAGTAACGATAAAAACCCGGATATGGTTCGGAACTACATAATTTTTAAAACATTACCAGAATTCGATGAAATTTTTATGGGTAATACTAAATGGTACCAGAACCCATAATATGCAGTTAGATTTTCAATCAGAATACTGGAACTCATGCAGATAGTTAAAAGTCCAAAATGTTAGCGACTCGGATTAAAAAAACAAGAAAAGAAAATGGTCAGAACTGACTCAAATGCAACTAATAGGCTAAAAGTGACACATATATGATATTGTGAATATGGTGGATAACCACCACCACTCCAACTCCCACCACATTCTCTATAACCCCCTATTTTTAAATTGAGAGGTTTGCAATGTATTCCATAATCAACAAATAGTGAATCAAAATACTTCTCTACTCTTCTTTGTATGGTGAATATGGTGGATAACCACCACCACTTCAACTCCCACCACTTTCTCCATAACCCCCTATCTTTAAATTGAGAGGTTTGCAATATATTCCATAATCAACAAATAGTGAATCAAAATACTTCGCTACTTCTCTTCTTTGTATGGTTGTATGCTTTGTTTATATATTTTTATATTCATGTATTCCTATTTAGTTTATAACATGAACACGAATAGTAAAACTGAAAATATATGCCAAAATTTTCAAGGGATATTATCACATACCTTAATATCTTATTGATATTCGAAATTCAAAATTTGACGAATAGAATATTTTTTAGATAATTGACATATTAAATGATTTTGTAGGATCATTAATTGGAATGATCACGTTGAGAGTATCTCCAAAGCCACCGGAGTTGGAAGTAGGGGTGATAAACGAACCGAACGAGCCGAGCTTTGACATGTTCAAGCTCGATTCGTTTATAAACGAGTCGAGCCGAGCCGAGCTCACAAGTCTCAACGAGCCTAGCGTTCTTCTCATTTTTGGGTTTTTAATGGTTGAAAATAAAATTTTAGCCTAAATAGTCAAATTCATTAGCCTAAATGAGCATAACTTTTTATTGATTTAATGTTTTGATTTTACAAATGAATTTACTCAATCTTTAATTAAGTTTTTTATAACATAAACGAGTCGAATTTGAACACAAAATGAAGTTCGATCAGGTCCCGAGCTTAACCGAGCTTTAAAAATTGTTCAAGCTCGTTCATTTGTCTAAACGAGCTTAAACTGAGCGGCTTGGTTCGCTTACCAGCCCTAGTTGGAGGCTCATAATTCACATTGGGGGAGCAATAAAAAGAAGCTCAAATGTCCTTCCTATATTTAACATTAAGCATTATCCGGTAAGAAAGTCCCCCCACATATAGGAGTGAAATTTAACTCCTATTGCTGCGTAAGTGTCGCATCACACTTTGTGAAATAAATACTTTTAATGAGCCTCGCATCACATTTTATTAATAAAAAAATGTATGGAATCATATATTTTATTAATAAATAAATTATGTATGGAATCATTGAGCGAGCAAGATCAAGATTATAGAATACACTGCCTGAATGGCCTCCTATCTGCCTGAATGGCCTCCTATCTTTATTTAGGTAGTATAGTTGGAGATGCTATGACATGTTAGATATGAGAAATTAAACATGAGATGTGAAATCAAAAAGTAGAAATTGGGGTTTTATAAGTCCCTATTCATGTAGAAAAATATATAAGAATTATTTAAATTTTAAAGATTACGAATAATCATACAAAATAATTTCATTTAAACCAAAAAGCATATGCATAAATGTATAATATATCACAATATGATCTTTAGATATAAATCAGTGACAAGCTCCGCACTTGCAAACAAAATGACTGAAATCCAAGAGCAAATTACAGTTATCTGACAAATCATGATACCATTTCATACTTGAATTTTGAACGGTCACATTGATCCCAACACAAAACAAACATTAAAAAACAAGCAAATAATTCACCAAATAAAAGGGAATACAACGAAAGTACATACAGTAATCATTCTCGACACGTTTGGTTTTTTAAAAGGGTATAAATGAAAGTGTACATACCATACTTTAAAAAACAAAATATATACTTAAATAAATTAAATTAAATGCATACCTCAATTGTATTTTTTCTAATAAAATATTTACTCGGATAAATTATAATCATACCTTCTTGCATTTATTCTAATCAAGTATATATTCACCAAACCGAGTACATACTCCACTGGAGATTCATATTACCAAATACATGATGATTCTCCCTTGACAGACATTCTCGACGCAAATAATCAAAGAACACTCAGACTACTTAATACAGCCAAATAAATTTGACATATATATAGAACCTTAAAATAGCCAAATAAATTTGACATATATATAGAACCTTAAAATAGCCAAATAAATTTGACATGTATATAGAACCAATAAGTGTTCGAGTGCACATAACTCATCACCACATATATAAAGAAAAAGGCAACCCCCAAATCTCACTACCCATCAAACCAACAAATTTCATTACCAAAAGCAGAAGCATATATGTTCTAATAAAATATAAAACAGACCAAAAATTCAGTCCACCATGCGCGCATCCCTCATCACCCAAATACAACCAACACCAGAGAAAGATTAAAAATCATTTCAAAATATTCACCTCAACAATTACCTTCATCTCCACCACTCAAGCAATCGGTATAGATCCTTCACTGCTGCTTGCACTCCGCTGGCCGATCACCCTGCTGACCTTCAGCACTGACTCCACCACTCTTCTGCAATGAATATCATATACTCTTATTACTATAAAGAATCTACTAGGAGGGGGGAGACGAAAAATTCAATTACAATACTGTTCAGTTTTGAGTAGCTTAATCAGCTACACAAATCGCGCAATTGGAATTTAAAAGATGGTTACAGTCTCTCATCGTGGTGGCAAATGAGATACCACTTACGCTGATCACACAATTACAAAGACTTCCACCCCATGGCACAGCAAAACTATTAATGAAAAAAACAAGAGGCTTATACCATACCTTTAACTCATATGTAGACTCCTGGGAAGGAGGCTGAAACAATAGTATTACAGAAAGGTTCACTTGAAAAAGGATGCAACAGTACTTACTTTTTTTCTGCTCTTGCTGTCCTCTTCCTCATCTTCCTCCTCATCATCCTCTTCTTCATCCTCATCCTGCTCCTCCTCATCATCATCATCATCCTCATCTTCGTCACCCTCTTCATCTTCATCATCCTCTTCCAAATCAAGATCCTCTACTTGTACAGCCTCTCCCGTAAACCATGAAACTGCATGAGGAATGATCTTGTCCCGAATAGTTGACCTACATCAGCCAACAGGCATTTTTCCATAAATGACTAAATAACATGTATTTGGGATTTTCAGTCGTTCTATTCAGAAAAAGACTGAAAAGAGAGATGCAGGAAAACATATTCTCTTACCCTATGTCATAATCAAGCTCCATTTGATTCTGAAGTTCCTCAGCCTGGCAAAATCAAATGGAAAAAGTGAAAAAACTATGTACTATGGATTAGAGTTCCAGCTAAAAAACTTACAATTTCTTCATCGATCTCATTATCATCCTCAGGGACCTGAGGTGGATTGAAGAAGTTGAAGAAACTATCACATTTTTCAGTTTTAGTGATGGATTTAGCATTCTTAGATCCCTTTCTAGGTTTCTTCTTCAGTATCTTCTGAGTCAGGCTCTTTCCTGGGAACCATTCAATATCCGTCCTACAAATTTGCCAAGCAAAACTCAATTATTGATGACCAAACAGCAGGAGAAAACCCAGCATAAATTTTTATCATTAAAAAAAAAAAGAATGAGAACAGAGCCTTTTTTAAAAAAAAGAGAGAAAGATAGAGATGACTTTTTTTTTGAAAATTAGAAAGCGACAAGACAATTACCCTATTGCTTTCTCTAGAATCGGCTCATCATCATCAATCATGTGGTATGTCTTTGTCAAAACAGAGTTCTTAAAATAAGGGTTGGGATCAAAGAAAAATTCAAGCTTGAAACCCTTGGGATCATCAATCCTGCACCACTTGATATCCTTCAGATATTTGAGAGCTCCTTCATCGCGCTCTTGAATCTGAGGTCCAAAACAAAATGAAAAAAATATTTCATGTCACTAAAGCAATAAGGGAAAAGAAATATTCAATAAAGGTGAGACATTGTCTAACTACACTCACTTCCTCAGACAGCACTTCATTAGTTTTCATTGCAGTGAGCCAGAAATCTGGCACTCCTTTCTCTATATACCAGTACATGAAGTGAGCACCCAATCAAGAATATATTTATAAAAAAAAGTGAAATGACAAGGGCTTGCAAGATACCTTCCGCAGATTTATCCTCGGCAGTGTTTTCCACTGTAGCATCATTGGTAACACCTTCAGCTTCAACAACACCATTGACTATTTCAAACCTCTGCATTAAAATAACTATATGAGTGTTGAGGCAGAATTGAATCTAAAACCATGACATCATATGCGGAAGTCAGGAGCCATCATCAAGCTGAGTATACATTGCATCTCCATGATGGCATGAAATAGCAAGGAAATCGTTCAGCACTATCAGTAGACCTACAAGCAGACTTGAAACTTCATTACTCGCCGCTTTGTTTTCTTTTTTTGGGAGGTGGTGGGGGGGGGGGGGGGGGGGGAGGAAAGGGTGGAGATTCTACATTTGGGATTTGGGGTACAATACCAAAAAAGAGAGAAAATAAAGAGGAGTTAGATCGAGCTATCTACTCAAATAAACTAAACTTTATGTTTAACGCAGATTACATAACTTCAAACAAAACATCAAAGTTCAAATTACAGGATGCAAATGCCCTAAATTTTGTGAAAACAATCAACACACAATCACACTAGAAAAAAAAAGTCATTTGCATCATTGAGCAAACATTGTTTTTTCACAAGTGACAGGATTTGAACCCCAGGAACTCATGGTTGCAAACTCTACTATCAACCACTGAGTTATGGGTCCAACTCCAAGGAAAGCAAACATATTTTACAAATAATCAAAATGATTGAGAAAAGAAAACTAACTAGTAAATAAATTTCACGGTTGCAAATTCTACTGTCAACCATTGAGCTACGGTTCCACCATCCAACTCCAAGGTCTGAACGAAGAGCTAGTACATAAAATGATTCAACAAGCTACTTTTATTTTTGCAATATATGGGCAAATCCAACTAGTTTATTCAAAAGGCTTCTGAAATAAGTCGATACACCTATATAACTTGTCTATTATTTCTTAAGAACCAAAAAAGGCCCATTAAAATTTACCTTAGTGTACAGAGGTTCATACAGCTTCTGGTATCTAGCCTCAAGTGCTGCTCTTTCCTCAAAAAATTTTGCCTCAAGCTCATCGTGTTGGCCCTAACATTGAAAAGCAATAAGGTTAAGGACCAAAGTCATGTCTATGAATATGCTCACATATAATATAATTAATACTCTCAACCAATTATGCAATAAGAGAAAGACAAACTGTGCAGGCAAAAAAAAAGAATATATGCAACTGCCTTCTGTGTGTGCTTGTGCAATGAGAGAATAAAAACACATCAAAATTTCAGTGTCATTAACAAGAAAAATACATTTCTCATCTATTATGACATCATATCATATGAAATGGCAATCATAGATATTTAGAACTCCTGAAGACAAACTGTAATATTCAATAAAAAAAGCAATAGAAACTTACACAAAACTGGAGAAAAAGACAAGAAGCAAGCCAGGAAGATGCACAATATGGGGATATACAAATTCAGAAAATGAATAGCCATGCAACAAAATTTGGAAATAAGAAAACAACTACAAAACACAGAAAGTACTTTTTTTTTTTGAGGAGAAAACAAAAGTACACCATTGCAATGAGAACAATTTAAAAAACAGCACAAAAACATAACGAGGGGGTACGATTTATCCCAATGGACATGGTTTGTGGGTGGTTTGCATCCAAGGTTTCTCAACTAATGTTGGGTTCCTCATCAAAATAAATAAACAGAAACACCTTGGCTTAACTGTCAAACTCAAAGAACTCTCTCAACAACATAATCAAGGCAGAAATATAATCACTGATTGACACAATATTCATGTAATGAGCAGTTGTTATAATTAAGGGAGCAAAACAGATCACAAGTGAAAACTCAACCATTTGCAACACTGCAAATTGCATTTTAAGGGAACTTCAACCATCAAAACTATGAAGCAAATATTGAAAAAACATAATCATTGCATTTGGTTCATGAATAGCTTATCTAGGTGCAAAATAGTTATATGGGGATACCGGAGAAATAGACAATTTTCTGTTCAATAGCTATTCATTTCATTTTGTCTTTTTATGTTTGTCTTATTAAAATATAGTCATACTTTTGGAGGAATCAAGTAGGAATAAACTATAAACTGCCAACTCTAAGTAATGCTATCAAGATTTCTTCTAACTAATCACTGCATAACCATTCATTACAGTTAATCCATGCTAAACAAACATGTTTTTTTCAGGATTAAGCATATTCTTCCCTTATCCGCCTTCCTTATTTGAGAAAGAATTGGAGGGCAATAAGAGAAACTTAGGTTAAGCTGTCAAACTCAAAGGAATCTATGAACACACAATCAAGACACCAAATGAGTACAACAGATGGATGATTTCTTACTCAAACAAAAAAAGAAGAGGTAAATCACTCGAAAGACATCACTTTCAAAAAGTCCCAACATATCACAAGTCACAAACAACAAAAATAAATGAATGAATGCCCACAAAACCCCAAATAAAAAAGGGGACTTGTCACGGTTCAATGAAGAGACCTGGATCTCACGGAGGAACTCGACCCGCTTCCGGACTATGGGAGAGAGCGTCTCGAGGACGTCTGTGTGCTGTCCCGCCAGATTCTGAAGCTTATTCTACAAAACCCTAGAAATCATCAACACAGAATCAACAAAAAACAAGAGCAGAAACAACAGCAGGAGAGACAGATACCTTGAGAGCGTTAACGAGACCCGCACGATCTTCGACACTTAGAACTGGAAGAAAAAGAAAAACAAAGAATCAAGTGAATCAAAACCGATGAAGATCAGGAGATAGGGCAAAGAAAGGGGAGTCAGAGAGAGAGAGAGAGAGAGAGAGAGTACCATTAGAGGTGTTGGTGTCGGAGGGAAGGGAGGAGGAGAGATCGGACATCTTGAAGGATTTGTTGTCTTCTTTGTTGGTTCTGTCGCTCATCGCAGCGCCCCCTCCCTTGCTTTTTTGTTGGGCTGCTTTTTTTAGGGGTATAAAAACCGCATGAACAGAAATGATGGGGTTTATATAGTGGTAGGGGTTTTGGACGACATTGGTCCGGGTTTCGACCCTGCTCTCTTGGGCCTGAATCCTTCCGACTGGTCTAGTTGGTTTTTCATTTCCACCGGCCCATCTAATTGACCGGGCTTACGATGTTTAATTTAAACACTATCTTAAAAGGAAAAGTATACACTCAGTCAAATTCACCAACCAAAACTCAGACTTTACTTCCCCGTTTGAGAAACGGAATAGGCTAGTATAAGGGTGATATAAGAATGGATAGGGAAAATGATTGTTTGTTTGTACGGTATAACTTAGTATTACTAAGCCAGTTTAAACGAGTATAAGGCTCCGTTTGGAAACACAGATTGAAAAGTAGATTTTGGAATAAAGCTGCTTTTTAAGATGATTTTAGACCTTTGATTTTTTTGGATACTTTTTTTTAATTCAGGAATCAATATTTGGAAGGAATTTAATGTTTGGTAGAAAAAGTTGCTTTTCAATTCAAAAAATCGATTCCGACAAAAAATCGTTCTTTTTGAGATTTTAAAAACACGGATTTCGAGAGAGAAATTAAAAGGAATCCAGCTTTTGATTCCGCCGGAATCCGACCCGTTTGGTTGCGCGTTTGGGCGGAATCCGCTTTTTGAAAAAGCGGAATCCGCCCAACGCGGAACCAAACGGACCCTAAGAGAGTATGACAATTCTAAGTAACAACTAGGATAAGCTATACTCACTTTATCTATTCTCATGGACCCACATGTCAAGTCAACTTTTTACATCTTATCACATCAAATCATCTATCAACACCTCTTATACATCAAAGGGCTCACATGTCAAATCAATTTTTTTTCTTTGAAGAGGACCGAGTTCTCTCTCTACTATTATAGCCATAGATATATGTAAGTGATTTTAGATTTTAGGTTTCTTTTTATGTATTGCTCATGTATAGTTGGTTATAGATTATATATATACGAGTTCTTTCTCTCTATTACTATAGCTATATATATGTAAACTGATTTTAGATTTTTTTTCTTCTATGTATTACTCATGTATAGTTTGGTTATAGATTATGTATGTATTGCTCATGTATATGAATTCATTTATTTGTTTTCATACAGGGATTTTAGTTTTTATATTTTTTGTATGTATTGCTAATTGCTCATATATAGAGATTTTAGGATTTTTTTAGTATGTATTGCTAATATATATAGAGATTTTAGGATTTTGATATGCATTGCTTATGTATAGTTGGTTATATATTATGTATGTATCGCTCATATACAGGGATTTTATTTATTTTCGTGTAGGGATTTTAGTTTTCATATTTTTTATATGCATTAATCATGCATTTTTCGTATATATTGATCATGTATGCATTGCTCATGTATTTTGTATATATTACTCATATATAGGGATTTATTATTCATATTTCATATGTAGAGATCTTATTTTTCATGCATATAGAACTCATATAAGATTCGTGAATGCTTTATAAACTTTTTCAATAATAATAACAGGCGCATTAATAATAGGGATTTTATTAGGGATTTTATTATTCATTATGAATCTATGATTAATAATAACACGCGCATTAGCGCGTGCTTTAAACTAGTATTATTTTATTAGTTTTTCAATAGAAAGATTTTTTACTTACAAAAGGAAGATGATAGTTTGAAAAAAAATGTTGAAAATGTGTTTAGATCTGCATTTCAGATTTTTTAACTTTTCTAACGCATAATGTTCCTAAGCAAAAATTCAAACGGGGTCTCAGATTTTTTTACAGTTCAAAACATAGATCATACATGTTTTCATTTTATTTAAATAGTAAACATAGTCTAACGAGGTATATGCTTTGATAGAAAGTGTATATCGTTCCATTTTAAATTGAATGAACCCATTTCTATTAAGTATAATAAAAAAATTTAACAAGCTATATATGTTATTTAACGATATATATGTTTCACTCGATTTTTAATGATGTATATAAAACTGTAATTTGAACTGTAAAAAGGATCAAGTGTAATAGTGCCCTCTTTGACCGGGCCATAGAATGCATCACCAATCACCTCCAAACATTGTTATATATATATATATATATATATATATATATATATATATATATATATATATATATATTCACAACATTGACATGAAAGATTTGTTTTTTCCAAGATTGGATCCTCTTAAGGAAAAAACTTAGAGACTCTCTATGTTATCCAACAAAAATTGGACACCCAGCAGAGTTCCTTACGTGATACTAACGGAGACCCAACAAACAAAGTCGTTGTTAAAGTTTTAAAACTTTCCAAATACACCTATCCATTATTCCCCTAATGCCCCCAGTCAAATCTAAACCAAAAATTTAAAACGCATCCTCTCTCTCTCTCTCTATCTCTCTCTTCATTTCCCCAAAACCCTCACTCAATCTCATCCTCCTAGCGAATGTAATGCCACCCACGATTTGAGGCATATTTTTGGAGGAATCAAAGGAGAAGCATCGGTTGATCCCTGTTTTCATCGCAAGAAAGTCTGAGAATCCTTTGGTTCTTCATTTGTTGGTATTATGTCTCTCTAATTGTTTGATGGTTGTTGGAGGGGTTTTTTTTTTTGATAATATGCCTCATCAAATCTAGGGTTTCTGTTTTTTTTATGTGATGTGAATGTTAGATGGAGATAAATAGTTTTTTAGATTTTTTTATATAAAAATATGTTTTCATTCGTATAATTGTTTTTGTTCAGACTTGTTTGAACTTCTTTTTCTTTTTTGATAAACTCAATGATCTGTTTCTATAAAATAGTTTAAGTTTCTTGAGTTTTGAGTGGATGGAGGGCTCAAATGGATACTACAAAATGTTGGGGGCTTTGAATTTGGTCCCTTTGAGTTGTTGTTCTTATCAGGATTTCTATATGGCATAGAACTCATCATAAATATATCTTATCAGGACTTATTTAACTACAATGGTAGCCAAGAAATTACTTCAACAACTTAGATGCTTCAGGTATGTGGCGTATCCAATAAATTTTTTAAAGTTTTGTATACTCGGTCGGTATTTTATAATTTAAAATTTATAAAATTGTTGTCATTAAAACTTATGCACAGGAAAAAGAGACATTTATTTTTTCCACTGATTAGCTCAATCAAACCTTAAATATCAACTGTAGGTTGAAGATTGGATGCAGAGGGCTTTGATTATGAAATTTTGTTTATCTTATTTGGATGTTTTTTGTGTATGCCAATTTTTGGTACTTTTATCCATGTATTCTAGGAACAAGATTGTATTTTTGTATATTCTAAGGACTATATATATATAGTTAATACTATACTTTTGGATGTTTCAGAAACAAGATGTACTTCTGGTTGATACAGATGTTCCACTGTAAACTTGTTCACTCTACTACAAAAGCCAAAATGTATTAGCGTTCTATATTAATTAATTGTTTGTCAATGTTATGCTGCTTGTGAAATGCTTCTTATGTGAATTTTATAAATTGCTTGGTACAAAAATGGAGTATAGATGTTGCTAGAAAATTTGAGTTCCCATGTTGTCAGGACGCATGAGCAAATTACTCACCTGCTGTGTTGTCTAGCTACCCTCTGGCATTCCCAGTTTCTAGCTTCTCTATTTGATAGAGATGTTCCACTATGTAAACTTTTACACAAGAAGGGCCATTCAAAGTACAATGAAAAATAAATATACTTCTCAACATTTTTTTGATACCATTGCTGGGAAAGATGTTTAAGGGATATACACTCTAAAATAGTGGTAAATTCCATGTATATATTCCTTACATACAAATTTCTTTTTACAAATTCAAATCAAATATAACATCCCAATTGGTGTACACATTCTATCATTGACCTTCTTTTGTCCTTCAAAATTCTGAAATGTCATCCGATCCTGCAAATAAGAATACTGACGTTAGCACATCTAACAGAGAGATCATTTGAAAGAGCCAAAGCATTGTTTTAGAGAAGCATGTTACTTTCACATAGACTATACTTATCTCAATCAATAAAGCTATGAAGACTTATCAGATCCACCAAAATCTAGAAATTTTCAAGTGACAACAAAATCAAGGAGATGTTCAAGATATTCACCTGAGAGAGTGAAAAAAAAAGCTATTTATATTCACCCTATAAGTATTTAATTACATAAATTGAACTTAGAATCAGAAAAGCAAAGCCTAAATCCACACACCCCAACTCTGTAAAATTCTAGGGTGCTATTACACTTAGGCTCCGTTTGGAATGGAGTTCCACAGTGTGGCATTCCTCATACGCGGCGATTGAAAGGGACATGAAGGCGTGTAGGCGAAGCATTCTACAGAGAAGGGGAGGCTGTTTGGCGATCATTCTTGCGTTCCCGATGCCGCGAGCTACTTTTACCAAAACACCCCTCAAATATATCCCAAAGAGATTACATATGAGAAACCCTATTTCGACATGCACATATCTTCAATCGCCGCAGCTGAGCATGAACATGATATATAATTAACTTATTCATCCATGAACATGAACATATTCTAATATATTTTACATGTGAAAAGCATGAATATTCATTCATGTGGGCTTCATAAACACTTCATATTAATTTTGCAACAATGAAGGTTATCTTTGTAGGCCTTTCATGCTCTGTGTTTTTTTTCATCCTATGTCATTCTGGACTGTGAACAAATATGGCAAGTATATATACTTTGATATATGATGACCTACCTCAGTAATACATGTGAGAATATGAGGGAAATGCAGCATCAATCATGGCTTCTTTTAGGGACATAGAGACTAATCTGTTCAAAATGACATGATAATATTTATAGACTTTTAACTAACATGCAAATCAAACATAAGATCTGTAGGTTAAAAAAAGCTACAGAAGGGGACCACTCCTAATCAGTGGGTTCCACAATTATAGAGAATGTCATTAAAAAATACACAAACAAACAAATATGTGGGACATGCTTGATACACATACAAATGAAGAAGATCTCTACAAAATCACAAAAAAAAAAACAAAAAGCAAAAGAAGGAGACCACTCCAAATCAGGGGAGACTAAAAGTATAATATGTACAAGGTCATCTTTAGCGTGGGAGACATACTACTGAAACCAGATACACCGACTCCATTCCAAATGTTTGAGATCCACATTTGAGAGGAAGAAATCAAAGATGAATGAGGATGGGAGACATACTCACCAGTTAGCTTGGCGTGAGAAGAAGAGGTTGGGGAACTTGCAAGGACGGTGACTTGTGAGTGAAAGGGGGAGGCTGTTCGGCTAGGGTTTTAATTTAATGGGGACATGGCAGGTGATTTGGTGGAATTAGCATATGTATTTTGGTCATTTCATCTCAAACACCGAAAATGAAAGTGCTTGCGTCCCCGAATCTATGTTTTGAGGTGTCGTCAACGTATGTGCAATTACACTGTCAACGCAAAATCGGGTTTTTGATGTCTTTATCGCGAATTGTTGTTTGGAATTGGGTTTAGGCATCTGCGGTCGTCAACGTCTCTAACGCAAATCGGGCCATCCAAACGGAGCTTTAGTCATTTTTAATGTACAAAATGTAGTCAATATATATTTAGAAATCCAATGAAGCATATGCATCATTAGATGAGGTATATACCTTGTTAAAAAAATTTCATTTACCAAAATGAGTTCATTCAACTTGAAATGGAGCGATATACACTTTTTATCAAAGCATATATCTCGTTAGATTATATTTATTATTTTTTAAAAAATAAAACATGCATGGTTTGTGTTTTGTACTGTAAAATTGACTAAATATAGCATTTTTCAAAATTCCATAATCCAAGAACAACAAATTTGGCTTAAAGCCACCAGATTATTCAAAAATTTGAAGAGCCTACTCAAAATCCAATTTGCTAGAACAGCAACTCAAAGGGATCAAATTCAAAGCCCCCAACATTTTGTAGTATCCATTTGAGCCCTCCATCCACTCAAAACTCAAGAAACTTTAATTATTTTATAGAAACAGATCATTGAATTTATCTATAAAAAAATTTCAAACAAGTCTGAACAAAAACAATCATATGAAAGAAAACATATTTTTATATAAAAAATCTAAAAAAATATTTATCTCCATCCAGTGGCGGAGCCAGGAATTTAGCTTAGTGGGGGCAAATTTTAACCGAAAATGTTTAATTCTATTTAGTGAGATTCTTTGAATGGTTATATAACTTATACATTACAAACTTTAAACCATGTTTGTTTTACAAGCAAAATAAAGAAATGGGTGATGGAAGAATATATTTAACTCTGAATTAAAAAAAAAACATATTTGTTTAGCATAATGGACTGTAAAAATTATACCTTGATAAAATAGAATACACATTGACAATTATATTTATGGTTTGATTGGCAAGGGATTAAGATTTTGAGATAAATTATCCTAATTTTAAAGTCCATCAATTTTATCATTATTCACTTTTGTCAATTAAAACATGACAAAAATTTGGGAAAAATGTTATTCTAATCTTTATGTTGAACAAAAAAAATACTCATTTCATTTCAAAATTGAGGTAATTGTCCGCAATATATCTCCCTTATATTTGACAACAAATGGCATATGATGTTTTCCTCCATTTATTCCCACACTTATTTTTTATCTCAGTAGTTATCCCCTTGTCAAACTAACCCTTGAAATATATAATGTAATCATGTTTATCCATTCAAAATTATCATTATATCTGAATAAGATTAAAAATAAAAGACACAAATTATTCCAATCAAATAAAAAATATATGGAAAAAAATCATTTAATTCTAGGCCCATATGAGGTGTGATATAAGCTTATTTGCTCTGATAGCTATACTGGGATTGATAACAATCCATGCTGAATAAGCAAATTTTTGTTTGGTTGCATTTTTTTATTATTCTCATTATAAAATGTAAAAGTGACATTTTTGTTGTTTGGTTTATCTTGGATAAAATAATGACAAGTGATGGATAATGGATGGATAAGAATTTATGACTTTTTAAATGACAATTTTTTTTAAAATGAAAAGAGATATTTTTATTCATTGACATAGATAATCCTGATAAGCAATTTTAGCATTTCCTTAGAATAATTATTAGGTCTTATTCTAGCTTATCCAGCCATAGCTATCAGGGCTTTATTCGGGAAAAACAAACAACGAATAAGGGTTATTCTCTAGTATTCATCCATATTCTCTGTTAATTCTCCATCACAAATGGTGGGTTATTATCTATATAATTATAATTATTTATTATGTTGAATATGCTATCCTCTAATCAAACAGATAATAAAAAGCTACAATTCAAACAGTATGTACTATTTTTATAAATAACAATGTCAAAAGAAATAATTATATCCTTTCTTATCTTAATTTATGAATATAGATCAAATTTTCAGCCACCTATCCTATATTATTATGCAAGATTTTAATATACTTTGTTTGCTAAAATTGAGTGGGGGCAGTTGCCCCCACTCATCCCCACGTCGCTCCACCCATGTCTCCATCTAACATTCACATTATAAATAAATAAAAAACCCAGAAACCCTAGGTTTGATGAGGCATATTATCAAAAAAACAAAGAAATTCCAACAGCTCTCAAACAATTAGAGAGATATAAAATGGATACCAACAAATGAAGAACCAATAGATGCCGAGACTTTCTTGCGATGAAAACAAGGATCAACGGATGCTTCTCCGATTCCTCCAAAAATATGCCTCAAATCGTGAGTGATTTGGGGAGGATGAGATTGAGTGAGGGTTTTGGGGAAATGACAGAGAGAGAGAGAGAGAGAGAGAGAGAGAGAGAGAGGATGTGTTTCAAATTTTTGGTTTAGATTTGATTGGGGGCATTAGGGAAATAATGGATAGGTGTATTCTTGAAAGTTTTAAAACTTTAACAGTGACTTCGTTTGTTGGGTCTCCGTTAGTATCTCGTGAGATCACGTGAAGAACTCTGACAGGTGTTCAATTTTTGTTGGATAACACAGATAGTCTCTGAGTTTTTCCCTTAGAGGATCCGATCCCTTTTTTCACATATGATGCTGGAAATATATTTGTGGAGACCTTAAAAAAAAAGGAATTTCGAAGTTTCATCAATAATAGAACAATTGACAGTTCATATTTCTGGAAGACGGAACCAAATTAACTTTTTATAAATACATTAGAATATCAAAACAAACAAAAAAAAATGAAGTATTTCAATTATATGATCTCACGGCCCAAAAAAAATTGATTATAGTATTTCAATGAATGATATAGTAGACATGTTCCTTACCAGAAGCGAAGACCGCCATGATCGACGATGGATTTCCAACTTATAAAAAACCGTCCGATGTATTATTCCTCAGATCGTCCTCGTCCTCTGTCCCGGGTCGATTGTTCCCGATTTTGTTTTGTGTTTGGGAGAAGGTGTTTTTAGGCTTTAGTCGTTACACTCAATTTTTTTTTTATAATTTAAAATACAGTTTATATGCTTAGTTAGAAATCCAGTGAATTATATATCTCGTTAGATAATGTATATACATTGTTTAATTTTTTCTTAAGCTTACTAAAAATGAGTTTATTCAACTTGAAATGGAGTGATATATACTTTTATCAATACGTATACCTAATGATGTTTGTTATTTTTCAATAAAGAAAAAAATTTAAATAACCCCATGTAAAATGCCTGAAATCCATATAACCCCCCTTATTTTTCCTAAAGTCCATATAACCCCTCGAAAACACCTATGTAAATTCAAATAACCCCATGAACTAAACTTTGGTTAACAAATTAAGACTATTATGCAAATATTCTGTCTAGTTAGCTCTTGTTGGAAACATAGTATACCAAAAACCTCTTATAATATGTTAAAAAATGTGAAAAATAATCTGTAAATGATGATTTTATCCATCCGGATATGGTTTTATAATATAACTGGAGGGGTAAAATTATCATGTGCATAATATTTGTGGGCGTCAAATTTTTAGGCTACCCAAAGCGGGCCGGATCATGGGCCCCATCTAGTCCGACCCGATTAAACAATGACCCATCTAACTCAAACCCGAAGACCCATACCCGACCGATTACAACAAACCAAGTCAGTATTTATCCACTCTCATATAGCCCTGATCTTCCTAGATATCTTAAATTAACTGCAATTCAAATTCAGTCAATGTTAGTTTTTATCATCAAATCAAGTCATCAATGACTGTGTCCACCAAATCCCAACCAAATATGGATATACATGTCAACTTATAATTGACCAAATCCTGCAATTATATCTGCTTATAATTGACTAAATCCTGCAATTATATCTGTGGTCCCCTCACTAATGACTGATGCACTCTCGTCCGTCCGATGGGAAGGAGCAAATCAAAAATCCTAACACCATTCAAATTCATCTATAAATAGAGGCAACGGCCCATAGTAAATTGAGGAGGAAACACTTTTCCACTAGACCCCTAGCACATGACCATTTCCGGTGTGAAATCCCACCACCAAAAGAGAGTGAAACTACGTGTGACTTGATCCCTAAACGAGGGTACATAGGCAGCATGAGAGGTTACATCAGGTTCAGTCAAACCATACCAAAAACCCTCATCCATCGGTCCACCGCGAACCCTCCTCATCGTTGGATCTCCCCTCGAGTTTAGTTCGAAGAGGATCGCCGACAACCAAGCGGTACCCATCGGAGGAGACAGGAGCGGACGGATTCGACTACCCGAACCCAGTAAGCAAATTTTCGCCTCTCCAATATTTTTTTCGCATTTTTAACAAATTATAAAAGATTTTTGGTATACTGTATTTTTAATTAGGGTTAACAAAACGAAATATTCAAATACATATTTGGAATCATATAAAAACTGATTTTATAAAACCAAAATCAGTTTCATATTTGGTTCTAAACGTGGCCTAAATTCACATCGTTTAGTACTTGGACTTGAATGGAGTAAAAGTGATATAATTGTTACCATATTATACGTTGTATATCTATGAACTGATTCTATTATGACCCTTTGTTTAGTCAATCATGTTTATCAGCTTGTGTCTAATAATAATGTAATGAGGTTTTCTACTTTTCTTATTTTAATTTTGAAGTCAACAAGCACATCAAATAAAAATTTTCATAATTCAATGCATTATGAAACTTTGATCCTTGCATAATTCAATGCATTATGAAACAAGCACATTATTTTATTTTAATTTTGAAGTCAACAATGCATTTTCATATCAAGATTTGAAGTAGACAGCATGTAACTTTGATCCTTGCATTCCCATGGACATTTCTTTTGTATGCATAACTAAGGGCCCGTTTGGCATGGTGTTCCCGGCATTGATGTTCGCTGACATCAGCCGATGCGAGCTCCAAACCAAACACAAAATATGACGTTCACATTTTTCATAGGCATTAGCAGTGCATGTGGTTTTTTCATCAAAATCACCAACGCGCTGAAATTGCGCTTTTGCGTTGCCATGTGGATTTGATCGTCACAATGATGCCTATCGCACACACAAACACTACCTAAAATGGATTCAAATTGCACATCATATGTATTTTTCTGGAATCATCCGCTAAAAAGGCAATTTATTTTTATTTTTGTTAGATAAATATTGGGACTCGAATCCATGATCTCTTGGTTACAAATTTTCACATGACATCAAAAAAAAAGTATGCATGGCTAGCAAAAAGGGGTGAGATTCAACATTATCCACAACCATCCTTACACCCATCCCAAAGCAAAAAGACACCATACGGTAGAAGGAAAAGAGTACTTTATATAATGCTAAAATCAATGAATCTCGATGCCTTACATTAAGTTCATTTCAATAAAATCAAGCCCATGCATTACACTTTTTCCTGGCAAGCAAACTGCGGTCAAACCACAAATAGTTAAGCAAAAACTATGCTAAAATACCAAGGGTGTCAATTGAAAGATGGGGTCAGTACAGACATAACAGTTGGAACCAATTTGGAGTGTCAAAACTATTAGGTGAACCTAATATCTCATTGAAGAAGAAAACATTTACAAGCACACACAGTAAATTATAAAACAATGCAAGGAGAGAATCAAGTTAGGAACACCGAACTGAATCCATCCCATGAGTATGAATTAGACAACATACCATGTACATTAAAAGAGAACTAGCTAGAAATCAATGAATAGCATAAGAGAGCTAAAGGAGACAACATACTACTTTGATCCGTCGATTTTCATGAGCATTTCTTTGTATACATAACTAAAATAGATACATAATATTGCACATCATGTATACTTTTCAGGTATCAGCAACAGGGGCAATTGGAATTCAAAATAGTCCTCTGATTTTTTTTTTACTCTTTTTTTTGGTAGATAAATAGTGGAACTCGAACTATGATCTCTTGATTACAAATTCAGTTGTCAACCAATTAGTAACAGGTTCAAACCCAATGCTTGAATTTGTCTGTTGCATAAAACATCATACATAATGAAAATTGTAGCATGAATTGTAGAGAACAAACCTAGCATTACCAATTACAACACTAATGTTCATATATAATCAACATAAAACATCAACAGCAAACCTAAAGTTAATTACAACATCACATTTTTAACAAAAAAAACATTCTAAAATTAAAGAAGCATGGGTAACAAAAAGTGGTGGGAATTCAACAACATCCACATACCATCCCAAAACCAAAAAAGTGAGACCATACTAAGTAGAAGAAGAAGAAGACCATGAAGAGTTGATCGCCTTCTTGATCCCTCTGCTTCATCACAAGCTTTGTTCTTATCTGGGATACCTTGTTCTTCATCTCCCATAGTTCCTTCCACTCTTTATTCAATTTTGTAGCCTTCGATTGAGGAGCCTCAATCCCTTTTCCATCAACCACTCTGAAAAATCTTCAATCTGACCAATCTCCATGTACGTCTTGACTGATTTGTTCAAGAAATAATAACACTCCTTATCACCATCAGCATTTTCCATTTCTTCTTCTTCTTCTTCTTGATTCACGTTGTCATCCAATCCCTCCTCCGATTTGATCTCCGCATAATTGGATTTATTGTGCTTGCGGCCCCATATTTGGTGGACCAGTTCAGAAATAGCGACATCGTGAGGTGTGGACCACCCAGCGGAGGGGGTGGAGGAGACTTACTCGTGGCAGATGCCACAAAACTTGTCATTGATGGACCTTGGTCTAGGGTCGAAGAAGGAGAGGGTACCGCGGGTGGAAGGGATGGATGACACACCAAATGTCTCAATGCGGATGTGGTTGAGGAGGGCCAGCTCGTCCTGCTGCGTCCAGTGCCAAACAGAGTTGGCTGAGATAGGGACGTTGTGAGAGGAGGAGGAGGAGGAGGAGGAGGAGGGGTGTGATCGCCATTGTTTTTAGTCGAGGGAATTGAAGGAGAGGGTTTTCGGTGGAGTTAGATAGCGAGAGATAATTAAATGGTTTTCCTTTTTGTTTGATATTCGATTATCGATTTTGATGATAAACATTGACTTTCGATATTCCATCATCGATTATTGATGCTTCTTCCCCGTGACCATGCACCCATTATCGATTTCCAATACGGGATATTTATTCTCATGTTCTCTCTCCCGTAATGGTTTTAAATGTGCATGGCCAACCCCCACATATCACAGTGCCTATATATTAGAGCCTACCATCCCATGCATGCAAGGCATCAATTCCCTCAAAACGAAAATGAATGAATTCAACCTGGAACGACATCCCCATCCAAGGCACCATGATCACAATAACCAAGGGTGGAACCAGAAATACTTGGAAGGGGGGCACCTCAATTGGAAAAAGAAAGTCACATATTTCCTCAATTGGAGAACTGTATTTCCTCTATAGTTCTGTTTACTAAAATTTTATAGTTCTGTACATGAAAGAATTACAAGGCCCACTATAAAACTGACTGCACTTATCAACGCCCATCCCTACAAACATACGGCATCCCATGAGCCGGTTGCAGATCAAATCTTGAGCCGAGATGATGAATTCTCATAAGTGTTCAGCCCAATGAGTCTAAAATATGGGCCTCGATATCTACCTATACCGCCATATCGGAGCTCTGTATTTTCGGTTTCTTTGGATAGATTAAAAGTAAGGGTGTTGTTACACTTAGTATTTTACATTCTTAAATACAGTTCTATATATCTCGTTAGAAATCCAGTGAAGCATTTACATTATTTAACGATGTATACATCGTTATTTCTCTACTGCCTTTTTCCTTTTCGCACAAACAAGCAGGTGGGTCATATTCCTATAAGGTTTTGGAGGACTTATATATCTCCAATTTTAGAAATTAAGGTATAGTTGAAATCATTATCATGTTAGCTTTCCAACGCTTTTACGGTTCATGAATCAGATGAGTATCGATCAAGTTATGGGTCACAATGTGTCAAGAGGTTAGGCAGAGGAATAGTGACGGCTCTATGAGGAGCCATTGATTTTCTGACGAATCCAATAGGAGCCGTCGGGGATCTATTTGATGGATCCTGAGGGAGTCGTCGGAGGCTGTCTGACGGGTCCTGGGGGAGCCGTCGGGCACCTGTGTGACGGGTGTAGATACCCCAATTTTGACCGTCCAGAAAGATGAAAATACTTCAAGTAACACCTGAAAATAACCCACATTTGGACATTGAATAGAAAACAAATCTCATAAAAAACCGAAAAAACCTAAACCCTGGTCCAAACCGGAAAAACCTAAACCCTGGTCCAAACAGGAAAAAAACCTAAACCCTAGCCCAAAGCCTAGAAACCCTAAAAAATATGGCCCAGACCTAAAATCCTGGAAAGGGGTGGCTAACCAAAACTACCCGCCCCATACCAGGCGGCTAGTTTACACTCGCCGCCCCACTGGCCGACCCTGAACCGCTTCCCTAGATGGGACATAAAGCAGCATTAAATGCTGATCATTGCGGCAGGTTATGACCTTTAGCCATCTCATCTTGGCCGGATCAAACCAAGTAACCGACCCAAGCCACCGCTTGTCAGAGATGGGACGTTTGGCTGGTCATGATGGGGGCGGCTACCAGGAAGTAGCCGCCCCATCTTGGGCGGCTAGATTTAACTAGCCACCCTTCACCTGGTCTCTGACAGAAGAACCAGTGAATTAATGAGGGGTCTAATCAAACACACTATTAACCAAGCCACTCTATTACCCTGGATATTTCCCTGCCTCTCTTTTACTATAAATAGAGAGGGTTCAAAACATTTCAACCACACATCCCCAATCTTGATTCACAAGTCCACAATCTCCAAACCCCCACTCCCAAGCCCATTCCACCACTTGAAATCCCTAGAGAGAGAGAGAGAGCCATTTGTGAGAGAAAAAACCCCTTCCTCTACCCAAAATCACCCTCTCAGTCCACCCTCTAAATCCCAGGTTAAACCCAGTTTAACCCCTGCCAAAACCAAGCCCATTCCCTACCCAGTTTCTTCCCAAATCCACCCAAGCCCCGGACGGCTAACCCAAGTTAGCCGCCTCCTGTCCGACGGCTCAAACCCACTAGCTGCCCCTTTTCCACACCCCACCTGCACCCCTTTGTCCCAAGACTCCTTTAGTCAAGCCCTGAAAGCAGAATAGCATTACCTGTTTTTCACCTCTGTGTACGGTATATCCGTGACTCAAAGCGGAGACCCGACAAACTTCCCCCGTGAGGTGATCAAATCCAACCCAACTTTTCCTGCTTTTCGAAAAATTAGGTGGCGATCACAACAACAAACCCCGTCTTTTCTGAGAAGCGGTCGGGCGGCTCAGGAACAACTCTCCGGGCGGTGACCTGATCAGTCGTGAGATAGACCGGGACCAAGTTTTACATACCGACAAATCTGACGATCACGGTGGGACCTCCCTCGTGAAAAAAAAAGAGAATCCTCTTCTTCCTCCCTTTTACAAACTTGACTAGAATGCTATCAACCCTCTAGGAAGGTTAGAGTTTCCCACCCCTCGAATCAGATCCTCCTCTACTCTGCATCACAGCATCATTACTGCTTTGTAAGCCGCACACCGCTGTGCAATCCTTTACTGCTTTGTAAGCCGCACACCACTGCGCAATCCTTTCTGCTTTACTGCTTTATACCTGCATTCATTCCCTTAAAGCATTCCACACTCATCATGGAATCACATCTAGAGGAGGAGATACTAGAGGAGAGAATAACCCAAGAAGGTCAGGCCACACAACTCCTGACCCGTCTAGAAGAATAGATGGCAAGTCTAGGGTACCAAACGGTAGATGACATGTTTCATGACCTCGCTGACTACCGTCATACCAAGACCTTGAGACAGGAGACCCCTGTCAAAACCCCCCAGGCCACTCCCAAAACTCCGTCCACACCCAGTCACTCGATCAATCTGAGCATCTTTTCATTCGTCCCCCTTTCCCCAGCGAATCCAATATTCCCAGCCGTTTCTACCACAGGCCCTTACCAGGCCACCCCAAACCCGGGACCGCTAGGCAACCCTCCCAGGGGAGAAATGCTAGATGAAACCATCCAAAGAATCCTCTCCGAGACTGGTCCCTCGGCCCCCAAGCACATATCTCTACATAACCTAAGACAGATCCCATTAGTCCACCTATCGGAGAGATTCAAAATCCCAGACATTCATCTAACTGCCTTTTATCTAGACGTCCGACCATTTCTAGATAATCAACCTCTGCTAGTCTTCCTCTTTCAGAAATCATTGGAAGGAGAAGCATTGCAATGGTTCTCCACCCTCCCTGTAGATCACTTGTCAAACTTTTCGGCTATAAGCGAGAAGTTCTTAGGCCGCTACGAATACCAGAGGATCAGAACCCCCTCTATTTCAGATTTGACCGTAGAGAGAATGAGGCCTAGGGAGGAATTGAACAATACGTGTCTCAGTGACGCACACTTGTCCACCAGACCGTCCTGCAACTCACAGAATGTCAAGAAATTGACATGATGTTATAGAGCCTGAGTCCAGAGCTTCGTACGAGCCTTTCGTACGGAGACTGTACAACATATCAGCTTCCAATTGACCGCCACAATAAGATTTTCCGTTGTGCAGCCCCAATAGTCCAAACCCAGTCCCCACCTATCAGCCATAGGGTTGGACAACTACCACGTAAGGCGCAAACCCCCATGGTAGAGGGGATTACACAAGTTTCGGCACTCTACCCGAACGGAGCACGGGTTTCTGATCAAGGAATGGCTCTGAGACAGTACACGCCCGGTTCACCTGGATATGCCCCATCTCGGCAACCAAACCAAAATTTTACTACTCGAACAGTACCCGTCCCCGTGCCAATACAACGGAACCCAATAATCCAAAGTTCCATAATTTCAAGATAAGATCAGCCTAGGACCCCTTTCTATTCCGCTTTCCTAAGAAACCAACACCTAAATCCTAGGAAGCCTACACAAAGTGCTTATAATGAGGTCTCCCCTCCAATATCCTATGATCAAAGGCGAGGAGGCGATGGTTTCATGTCGTCTTCGCCCGACAAGGCTGGGTGAGCACAAAAATAATTGAATTTTTATGCCTTCTTTGTCTTAGTTAACGAGTTCCGTTTGCTTCTTATAGATGATTAGGAACGCGCAACTCCAGATCCGTTGGTGATGCAATTTGACCAAATCGCCATAGCTCAAGAGCTGGAGGAAAAAGATTTTCGTAAAATCCTCAACCTCCCCACCCCCAGGGCATCTGATTCCTCCTTGAAGACTGGAGGTGAAGACAAAAATGTTCTAGCAATTTTTTGAAAATTCTTCTGCTATTCTATACATAGTAAAAAAAAGGATTTTTTATTTTTAATCCCTGTAAATTATATGTATGATTAATCGTCACAGGTCTCGAGAAAGTATGTATGATTAATCAATTTAGTTCTTGAATTAATTTCCTACAATAAATATATTCAAATAAGTCATTCCAAAATATGAAAAATATGAAAAATCCAATTTAGTTCTTTTGAAGACAAAAATGTTCTAGCCTTTTCTTGAAAATTCTCCTGCTATTCTATACTCACCAATAGTTATAAAAAAAGGTTTTTTTTATTTTTCAATCTGATATAGAACGGACGATCGATATGTTATTGGAACGATCCGACCATCAGAAAAGATCCAGAAAAGAAACTGTGAGAATAGCAGGTGAGAAGAATAATTGAGATCATCTTAGAATCCCACAAAATTTGATATGCTGAATTATTTTGTGGAGATATTTAATTTTGATAGATTTTATCATTAAAACCATTAAATAAGCAAATTTGTCATTTATGACACTAATTTGCCTGGTTATTTTTCTTTCCACAAATATCTGAATTATTTGCCATTGATTCTGATTGATTTGTGGGATCTTAGAAAAATTAGCTATTATATTTATTTTATATTTTTTTACTTTTAGTAAGTCTGTAATTAGGTTTAATGAAATTCTCATTGGTCCTTATTGAATCTATATATTAAAGACTTGTAGCCTAATGGCAGATTCAACTTTTATCTATCAATAATATTGGATTATTTTAATTTTCTTTCTCTTTGAGAGAGGTTGTCTAAGATCTTGACATAGATCAGATCTTTTATCGTTTTTCTCATGCGTTAGGTGGTATCAGATCAAGGGTTCGATTGGCACATGACGACGTAGAGAACAACCACCCTATTGATGGTGAAAGTGGGTGTAGATACCCCAATTTTGACCGTCCAGAGAGACAGAAATACTTCAAGTAACACACGGAAATATCCCACAAGTGGACACCAATAGAGAACCGAAGGTTCGGTAAACCGGAAACCCTAAACCTTGACCTAACCCCAAGCCCTAGCCCAAACCCTAAACCTTGACCTAACCCCAAACCTAACCCCAAACACTAAACCTAAGCCAAACCCTAACCCAGACCTAAACCTAAACCTACCCTAAAAACCAAAACCCTAAAAACCTAAAGTCCCTAGAAAGGGGCGGCTAGCCCTAACTAGCCGCCCCTCACTGGGCGGCTAGTTTATACTAGCCGCCCCTTTAACCGCCCCCTGGCCGACTTTGGACCAGTTCCCTGGATGGGACATAAAGCAATATTAAATGCTGATCATTGCGGTGGGTCATGACCTTTAGCCGCCCTCTCTTGGCCGGATCAAACCAAGTAGCCGCCCCATCCCGGGCGGCTAGTTAGCACTAGCCGCCCTTCACATGGTCTCTGACAGAAGAACCAGAGCATTAAATGAGAGGTCCAATCGAAGCCAACCCACTCCATTACCCCCTGCCTCTCTTTTACTATAAATAGAGGAGGTCCCAAGCCTTCAACAACATCCACAAATCACCAATTCATCTTCATCATCAACCCACCATCCCCACTTGTTCAAAACCCTTCCTCCACTAGAAATCCCGAGAGAGAGAGAGAGAGAGAGAGAGAGAGAGAGCCCTTTTATGAGAGAAACACCCATTCCCTACATAAAAATACCCTCTCATCCCACCCTCCATAAACCCAGGCTAAACCTAGCTTAGCCTCTGCCCAAGACCCCCCCCCTTTTCCTACCAAAGCCCTGCCCAAATTCCCCCAGACCCTGGACGGCTAACCCTAGATAGCCGCCCCCTGGCCGACGGCTGAACACAACTAGCCGCCCCCCTATCCACACCCCATATCAACATCCCTTTGACCCATAACTCCTTTAGTCAAGCCCGGAAGCAGAATAGGATTACCTGTTTTTCACCTCTGTGTACGGTATATCCGTGTCTCAGAGCGGAGACCCCACAAACTCCCCACGTAGGCGATCAAATCCGACCCAAACCCTTTCCTGTTTTTAGAAAAAGCAGGTGGCGATCACAAAACCCCCTTGAATCCTCTTGAGCCGCTGTCGGGCGCCTCGACCAGGAACGACACCCTCACCCCTTCCGAGAAAACGATCCGACCGAGCCCGCCAGGGCACGCATCCGATCCGAATTCCCGAAGAACCCCCACACACGCGGATTTTTCGACACCGACAAATTCTGGCGATCACGGTGGGACCTCCCTCGTGAAAAACAACAAAAGGTAATCCTCTTCTGCCCCCCTTTTACAAGCTTGACTAGAATGCTATCAACCCTCTAGGAAGGTTAGAGTTTCTCACTCCTTGAATTAAATCCTCTTCTACTGTGCATTATAACATCCTTTATTGCTTTGTAAGCCGCACACAGCTGCGCAATCCTTTACTGCTTTCGTAAGTCGCACACAGCTGCGCAATCCTTTACTGCTTTATTTACTGCTTTCAATCTGCATTCATCCCCCCACTCTACGTCATGGAATCCCACATAGAAGAGGAGATATTAGAGGAAAGGAATCACCAAGAGGGTCAGGCCACACAGTTCCTGACCCATCTAGAGGAAAGAATGGCTATTCTAGGGTACCAGACGGTAGAGGACATGTTTCATGACCTCACTGACTACCGTCATACCAAGACCTCAAGACAGGAAACCCCTGTCGAAACCCCTAAACCAATTCCCAAAACCCCATTCACACCCAGTCACTCGGTCAACCCGAGCGTCTTTTCATTCACCCCCCTTTCCCCCGCGAATCCAAAATTCCCAGTTGTTTCCACCCCAGGCCCTTACCAGGCCACCCCAAACTCGGGACCGCTAGGCAGCCCTCCCCGGGGAGAAACACTGGACGATACCATCCGGAGAATTCTCTCCGAGACTGGTCCCTCGGCCCCCAAACACATGTCTCTACATAACCTGAGACAAATCCCGTCAGTCCACCTACCGGAGGGATTCAAAGTCCCCAAATTCCGCCGGTACAACGGTCGTGGAGACCCAGACATTCATTTAACTGCCTTTTATCTAGACGCACGCCCGTTTCTAGATAATCAACCTCTACTAGTCTTCCTCTTCCAGAAATCATTGGAAGGAGAAGCACTACAATGGTTCTCCACCCTCCCTGTAGATCACTTGTCGAATTTCTCGGCTGTAAGCAAGAAATTCTTGGGCCGCTACGGTTACCAGAGGATTAGGACCCCCTCTATTTCAGATTTAACCGTAGAGAGAATGAGGCCTAGGGAGGAATTCGAACAATACGTGTCTCGGTGGCGCACCCTTGTCCACCGAACCGGCCTGCAACTCACAGAATGTCAAGAAATTGACATGATGTTACAGAGCCTGAGTCCAGAGCTCCGCACGAGCCTTTCGTACGGAGACTGCACTACGTATCAACTTCTGATTGACCGCCACAACAGGATTTCCCGTTGTGCAGCCCCAGCAGTCCAAACCCAGTCCCCACCTATCAGCCATAGGGTTGGACAACCGCCTCGTAAGGCACAAACCCCCACGGTAGAGGGGATCATTAACCAAGTATCGGCACTCTACCCGAACGGAACGCGAGTTCCTGACCGAGGAACAGCTCCGAGACAGTACACGCCCGGTTCATCCGGATATGCACCGCCTCGGCAAGCAAATCAAAATTTTACCCCTCGATCAGTACCCGTCCCCGTGCCAATACGACAAAACCCCACAGTCCAAAATTTCCCACTCCAAAGCCCTATAATCCAGAGCCAAACTCAAACCCGGGCTCCCTTTTACTCTGCTCCCCCGAGAGCACAAAATCCAACCCCTAGGCAGCCCATACGAAGCTCTTATAACGAAGTTAGACCTCCCGCATCCTACGATCTAAGACGAATGGGAAAGAGGGACTCTTACCCTCCCCTCCCAGAGACTTTAACTAGGATCTTTAGGGTGATGTTGGACACAAATAGTATCTCCCTCCCCGACGCCAGGCCTTCACTACCCGGGGCCAGCACGACGCGTTACTGTCAATATCATCAACAATATGGCCATACCGTAGAACAATGCATTGTTTTTCGGGACTTCGTTTATGATCTTAATGATGACAGGTGCCTTGACTGGGCCATGATCAAAGGCCATCTGAGCCAGGGAAATCCCCAAGCACCCAAGCCACTTGGCATATTGACTGACCCCTTACCAGGACACACCCAAGCCTCCACATCTAGAGCCCACGCGGTCAACATGATCAGGAGAGGGAGACAACCATCGCCAGAACCAAGTAGCTCGGAAGATGCTACTGATGGCAGCCTATCCGAAGAGTCCGAGGGGGAAGAGCAGAACGAGCCCTTCCAGCTGAACCTCGACGACCATGACCTCGCCATACTCTATGGCGAAGAAGAAGACGCAATTCTCGCCCTCCCCGCAGTCATCAACATCGAGTCCGACGAAAGCGGACTAGAGAACCCGGGAGAAGACGAAGAAGAAGAGCCATTCGAGGAGATCCCCGAAGGAGCTAGCGAAGGACCCGAAGGAGGGGAATGTACGTCGGATGATCTGCATCCGGACGACAACGGGTCCTCCAAGAGTACCGACACTGTCAACGGCCCCCGCCGCCCAATGACCATTTCATTCACTGACCAAGACCTCCCGGATCCCAGACTGCGAGTCTACCCCCTACACATCCGCGGACGACTTCAGATGTTGTGGCTGAACAACATCTTTGTAGACCCAGGATCGGGCATGAACATAATGACATGCTCCACTTACCAGAAGATACCCGGACTAGGCCGTCCTCCCGTCCAACCGGCCCACCATACTATCCAAGCTTTCAACCATACCGGGAAGACTCTCCGCGGCCCCGGAACATTCGAACTATCCGTCGGACCTCTCATCTGCGAAGTAACCTGCTTCGTGGCCGACATCGACACGAGGTACCCGTTGATGCTGGGGCGACCGTGGTTAGACAGCATCCAAGCTATCTGTTCCCCCCGACACCAATGCCTTCGACTGCCCTTCTCGAATCATGTACTGACAATTTGGGGAGAAGCACGCCTCCAATACGAGAACGAGAACAATTGGGCCATACACAATATGTTCACCTTAGCCCTCCGACCGGGGAACGAGAATGAAGGCGGTAGCCCACCTGGGTCCCCTTGTGACAACAACTCTCCCTCAGAAGAAGCGGCCAGGACCCAGCGTCCACCAAGCAATCTTGCGGAGCCCAACTCGATCACCTTCCTCCCCCACGATGTCGCAAAAGCTAGAGCACGTTCCGCACCCCTCTCAATCACCGCCATACTCGGGGGAAGGGAATTCCGTCACATTCTCATTGACACGGGAGCGGAAACTAACGTCCTTACATATTCCGCCTACCAAAAGCTAGAAGGCCGGGTTCCCAGATTGGAGCCCTCAGACGAATACATTTACGCCTTCGACAACACACGCAAGAACGCCTGCGGACTAGTCACGCTCCCACTGAAGATCGGCCCAGTCTCCACCATCGTTAACTGCATGGTGATGAACATTCAATCACCCCACCCTCTGATTGTTGGGAGGACATGGCTCAACAGCATCGAAGCCGTCTCATCCACCCGACACCAATGTCTTCGCTTCCCGTACCGCGGGAAGGTAATATCCATATGGGGAGAGGCACGCTCTAATAATACTTAGGCCCGAAATTGGAGCGTCTGTTCCATGCGCATCCGGCTAGAGGTGCTCGCATGTTGGCAACCAGGCGCCACAGACGAAGAACTACTCCATCAAGGGAGGCCTTTGAAAAGAGTCAGGGAGGGAGAATTTGGGAACAGGGGACCCCCACCAGACATCAGCCGGCCATCAAAAAGAAGCCGACCCGAGGAGGCAATACAAATTCAAGAACCAGGTACCGATCCTCCCGGGTAACTTTTCACACCCTGTACATATTTGTTTACAGCTTTTTCTAAAAATCAAAAAGATCAAAATATTTGTTTACCAGCTTTCGTCTTTCATCATCCTGTACATATTTGTTTATAGCTTTTCCAAAAATACAAAAGGCCAAAATATTTGTTTACTAGCTTTCGCTTTCAACTCCTATACATATTTGTTTACCTGCTTCCAAAAAAGAAACCAAAATCCGAAAAAAAAAATACATGCTAATCAGCTTTCATTTCTCAACCTTGAACATACTTGTTTCCAGCTTTACCCCCCACGTCTTTCTTCAAAACAAAAACAAAAATATTTTCTAACTGTCTTTACATCACTTCTAAAAATAACGAAAATATTTACAAACTGCGTTTCCACACTCTTCTCCACAACGAAAATGTTTTCCAAATCTGCGCTTCCACACCTTTCTTCAAAGCAAAATATTTTACAAAGCCGTACTTCCATGATTTCCGCCAAAAAAAAAACGTTTTACAAACTGTCTTTCCATACTTGTCTTCTAAAAAAAAAAAAAAAAAACCACAAAATCGTTTTCCAAACTTTATCTCCACTCTTTTCTTTCCAAAAACATATCTTTTCGCTGACACAGGTCCCTTTTCAAAAACATAAGTATACATTTGTCCTACTACGCCTCGAACTACTAGACGAGAAGAGATTAAGAGCGGCAGACCATGCCCAGGCCTACCAAAGAAGGGTGGCAAGGGCATTTGAAAAGAAGGTGATAAAAAGAAAATTCGAGATCGGGGAATTAGTACTTAAGCAAATCATGCCATCAAGACAGCCTCACCCGAGGGGAAAGCTGCAACCCACATGGGAGGGGCCCTATGTGATCACCCATGCCTATTCCGGGAATGCCTACCGCCTGGTAGATGCCGAAGGAGTCGAGGTTCCAGGTTCGTGGAATGCACTTTATCTAAAGAAATTCCATGCATGAAAAGCTTTCAATACTTAAGAACAATTATTCTTCCTTCCTGCGATTTCCAGTGTTTAGTACTTGATGATAGAATTATAAGACTCTCAAAGATAAACTCGTATCTATTTGAACACGTTTCCGCCAAATCATGTCATTCCCTTCACACACGTATAACTAGACTAGATTTGCCTGATGGAAGAAAAATTGCCTACCCCGTAGACTGGGACAATTTAAAAACTCCCCAAAGCAAAATGTCCCTTATTTCTGCCCCGCTCGTATTAACCCTAGGTCAAAATGAGGAGTTACCCGGACCTAGCATATGTCCCAAAAACTGGCTCTGGCACTATATAAACACTTCTAGAGGGGAAGCATGAAAAGAATCGGGGTGAAAAACAGAAGAGCCCCCCCCTCAAATCAAAACACAACACAAAAAAAAAAGAAAAAAAAAAGAGAAAGTCAGGCAAGGAGAGGCCAAACACCCAAGTGAACGGGTTAAACTCTCTATTTAGCAGGCTTTCACGCCTTTACGCACGGTATACGCTAAACAACGGCTATACCAGTACAGATCCAAACAATGGACTGTACCTTTCCACCCAAAAATAAAGAAGTGGTAAAAAGAAGAAAGCCAGAGGGACCTAGGAAGTAAGACATGTGCTAGACTGGGACAATTCTAAAATATTGCCCGAAATGAAGATATTACTCTTACCTCATTCACCCTCTCCCCTTTTTATTTTTTTTGCAATGGGGGTTCAAAGTTGAGCTATGTCCACTGGGAAAGGTGAAATTTTGACCAAGGGTAGATCACGTCCAGGTTTACACCTACACACACACTCACGCGAGTTCATTTCGAAACTTGCCTATCCAAAGGAAGCTTATTTGACTTGACTCTTGGTACATTCATGGATTTTTCAGCATGTTTAGAATAATACGATTAAGCATTTGAGAACCATGAACCTAGGAAAATCGACGCCTAAGGCTCATACCTCTCAAATACAATCCTGGTTTGGACATAAGTGACCACAAGGGCTCCTCCACGGGGACTTGATGGCGTCTTTTACTTATGAAAATCAAGAACATTGCCCTCTCACCTAAAAAGTCATTGAAGAACTAAAATGCCCCCTTATGCCACTTATACTTACGCATAAGCTTGCATTTTCCTTCTCAAAACACCTTGGCATCTGTTTTTCTTGAAACATTAAAGTTAACCCCCCCCCCCCCGAATTTAAAATTATCCCCACTCATATGAGAATTGTCCCCACAAAATTCAAAATTATCCCCACTCATGTGAGAATTGTCCCCACTCACCTCATGCCCTTCCGCACATGCGTAAGAAGAAATTGTCCCCAACTCCTACACCTAAGTTCTTCTTCACTCACGCACTTGGAATCCCTTCCTTGCGCACTAAAGTCTGGTCTCCCGCACTTTACTTTCTCGCATTTACATTTCCATTCCGCCTTAAGATGGATTGTAGCCCTTGACAATTCAAGCAAGAAGGGCTCGAAAGTCAGTGCAGGGGCACAATCTGGACAGATTTAACACTTGGTCCATGGAAAGAATGTTTTTATAGGTACTGAAGGTTAGAACGGTCGCAAAAACTTTCAGCGGCAGCAGCAGACAGGAGCAGCAGGCCCAAACTGCCCCAGGCAGGGGGCGGCTAAGCTCGACTAGCCGCCCCTCACTGGGCGGCTAGTTTGTACTAGCCGCCCCCCTCCCCTTTGTTCCAGGTAAGGATGCCCCAGGCAGGGGGCGGCTAAACACAATTAGCCGCCCCTCAGTGAACTAGCCGCCCCCTGCCTGCACCTCTTCCAGTGCTGTCGGCCTTATTTTAATCAAATCTTCATGTCTCCAAATACCTGTTAAAAACATTTTCATTCCAAAAATTGCATACACACATTTCATACGCATATACATTCATAAAACCAATATAAATACACTTCGAAAAACAACCATATCTCAAAATCATATGTCCATCCATGAATCAAACCTATGAAACCAAGATTCATCTACACAAACATACATATCCGTGAACCATCCATGCTAAACTACTCTAACACATGCATATAAAGGAGAATGATTAAATTGTCCCACCCAAAACCACAAGCATAGACTGTTTTCTAAAAACTAAAAGAGGGCATAAAAAGGGGGAATCTTTTCCTTCGAGACGCTCCAAAATCCGAAAGTCTTGAGCTATGCATCATCGAAATATTCACCTGAGTCAAAAACAAAAGAAGAAAAGCATGAATTCATCGCATATATACTATTCTTCTACTTAAAACCAAGACACAAAAGCTATACCTCGGCGTATCGTCGTCCGCTGGAGGCTGAGTAGGAGGAACGTCCTGACTTGGCTGAGAAGGGAGCGGCGGATGAGGAGAAGACTGAACCTCTGGAGCATCGGGAGCAGCAGGAGTCTCTCGAACCGAAGACGCGGCCCTTGCATATATCCCACGACTCCGAGACGCCGAAGGACGAGAGGCACGACTAAAGGTGGCCCCGGTAGCCAAGGAAGCCGAGAGAGAATGGTCAGGCTCAAGTGGAAGAAGATCAAGGTCCGCCTCGGTCATAGAGCCCCCTCCGACCAACTTCCCCCTCATAGTGGCCTCCCAGAGACGGACCTGCTGCATGTCTCTGTCTCTCCTCTCCAATCTCTGTCGGAGGCGACTCTCTGTCCCTCTGGCCCGATCCTCAGCAACCCTCAACCTCTCCTCCAACTCCCGTGCCCTCACTTCCGACGCCCTGAGTGCCTCTCGGTCCCTATCCCCGGCCGCCTGGAGAGAACGAACCAGGTCTCCCATCAAACCTCCGGGAACACCCGCCGAAGCCTCCAACTCCGACACCCACATCTGGAGGGAGTCCCTCTCACGGCCTACGGTAATAAACCCCTCCTCCCTCGAGGCTATCATGGACCTCAGCCGGTCCGCCTCCTCCTCAGCCCGGGAAGCCCTGCCCCTCGCCTGGCCCAACTCCATCCTTGTGGCCGCCAACTCACTTCGGGCCACATCCAATTCCCTCGTCAATTCGAGCTCCTGCTCGGAAACCACGGAAGGAGGAGGGACGGAAGAAGAAGAAGCGCCATCGGCCCTCGCTCTCGACAGAGCATCCACCTGAGCCTCGAGGACCCTGACCTGGTCCTGCAAGCGTCCTCTCTGTGCCCGCAAAGCCTCTATCTGTCTGGCCCGCGCTTGGAGGTGCTCATTGCCGGTCTTGAGCCTCTTCTCCATCTCATTCAACTCAACCTGAGGAAATACCATTCAGAAGATGTTCAAACAAGAGAAAGAACGAGGAAAGAAAAATGGATTTTTCAACTTACATAAGCGTCCGGGATCTCCTCCTCCATCGTCCCGAGGATATCCGCATACTCCCGACGATACCAAGCTAGGTATTCGTCACTCGAAGTCACCTCAGGACGACGCTCCACCAAGACACCTCGACTCATCCATCCCGCCACGTACGTCGCGTAATTCCTCGGGAGATTCGTGTCCCGAGGAATCCCGGCCACCGGAATCGAAGGGCGCCGCGGATGGTACCCAAGCTGGCGGACGACCCGGCTGATCGCATGGAACACGACCTCATTGAAGTAGATCAGCCAGACGTCTCGCGCCAGGGCCTCGGGAACCTCCTCTGAGTAAGGACTCCACGTCATCTAAGAAAGCATCGAAAGATAGGAAGAGCGCTTAGTCAAAAAGAAAACCAAGTACAAGCCAAAGAGATTCAAAGAAAACTCATACCTCTTCCTCCGACAAAACACGGAAGGCCTCTCGGAATTGGGCGAGGCGGTGCAAGCGGGAAGATCCCCGGGGTTCCCATCTCATGGCCCAAGGGAGGGCATGATCGAACGGAGCCAAAGTCGGGCGATCGATGGCGAAGTGCTCGTACCCGAAGATCTGACAAAGCGAGAGGAAAACCATCACGATCAAAGTGAACTGAACTAAAAGAAAAAAAGACATTTACCAATCACTTACACATACCTGAAGAAATGGCGCAAAGCCGCCAAGGTTCTTTCCCCGGCCCTCTTAACTTTCTTCGAGAGCTCCGCAAAGAGATGGACAAGCATCGCCGCTCCCCAAGCATAGCGCCCCATGCCCTCCAAGTCCCGCATCAGTAGAAGGGAATGAGAGGAGACCTTATCAGAGGCCGTCGAGAAAAGGACCCAGCCAAAGAAGTAGAGGAAGAACGCTCTCAACTCCCTCCGTGCCCTCTGTGGGCACGCAGCCGCCTCTCTCGCCTCGATCATCACCCGCCACCTCTCGAAGCTAGCTTCAGCTTCACCCTTCTGGCGCTCTGTAAAGGAACCGAGGCCGTACTGCCCCGAAAGCCGCCCCAAAGGGATCCGGTTCAGCGTCCGCTCCCGCTCCACGAACTCCCATTCCCCGATCAACTCTCGGAAAAGCCCCCTGTAGTCAGCTAGGGTGGCCGCGATCACCGCCTCCCCCAGAACCGGAAGGCCGGTGATCCGATAGACGTCCTCGAGCGTCGGCATGACAGCACCGGTAGGGAGGATGAACGTGCAACTCTCCGGATCCCATCTCTCCGCCAAGGCCTCCACATATGGACGGTGGACGTGGAATGGCTCGATCAGAAAAAAGGAACGGAAGCCCGCTCCATCCACCAAACTCCGCTCCTCCTGCCCCAAGGCGTCGTACCATCTCTTCGTCCCGTGCCATAAAGCCCGGATACGATTCGGCCTCTACAAAACAAACGAAGGGAACATGGGTTAGTTTAAAAGCGAGCGAGAGGTAAGAGTCCAAATCTACGAAATCATTTTAAACCATGCTTAGCGAAATCAAAACTCCCACATGCTAAAAGAAAAGGAACGAAAGCCTGAAAGTAAGGAACTACACTCCTTATATGATCACGCATGCTAGACAAATATCAAACACATCCCACCGTGGTCACCACTCACACACTTTCTTACATCAAGCCTATCATGCACACCTAAGCAATACGGCCATATGGAACTCGAACCCATGAAATGCATGCATACACTCCCTCATGCCCTACCACGATCAAACACGTACGAAATCACATATACATAGAAAAGTATCGCATGCAAGCATATTAGCCATATCATTTCTCTCTCCTTTATATGCATATAACAAACATGGATATATATATATAGAAATTGCCCCCCTCCCTATAAAAACAAACAGCATGCTTACACATCCCACTATGATTGACTTATACGCAAGCATGCCTATTTAAAAAACACACATATACGAGTATAATACACACATACAACCTGTTCATACCACCAAGACATGCATATACACCAAAAGGCTAAGACTAAAGAGTTAGGAACATACCACGGCCCGTGTGGACCCAGGAGCGTCCACCTCGGCCTCGTCGGGATCGTCCATCCCGTCGTCATCCTCCTCCTCATCCTCCTCAAACACGGCCTCCTCGGCCTCAACCCCAACACCCACACCGGCCTCAGCGGCCCCAGTGCCCATACCCTCGGCCTCCCCGGCCCCATCCCTAGCCTCTCCTATCCCCTCCACCCTCCCCACGCCGGAGATAAACTCCGCAAAGGCCCCCATAGCCCTACTCTCCTCCTCCTCAGCCCTGGCCTCTGTGGCCTCCCTATCCAACATCCCGACGAGGGCATCCAATGACGCCCTCACCTCCTCGCTAACTCCCTCGACCCCTACCCCCTCGGTTGCACCCTCAATCGATCCTCAACCCCCGGAACCACCTCCTCGGCCACCACCGGTCGATCCCCACGCCTCCTCTTGCGTATATAGCCTATCACACTCCCCCCTACCTCCGGAACAGCCCCCGAAGGCAAATCCCTGACCTCACCCACGCCAATATCCACCGGCGGCACCTCCGTCATACCCATACCCTCCCCCACGGCCTCGACCTCTGGCCTATCGCTCTCCGATGATGAAGAGCTCGGGCTACGCTCTCCACGAGCCACCCGTGGTCGTTTCCCCCTCGAAGAAATCGCCTTCGACCTCGTCATCTCCTCGGTTTGAAAAAGAAAAGAGAGAACCCAAACCTAGGGTTTCGAAATCAAGAGAAAGAGAAAGATTGAGGTCGAAATGGAGGAAGGAAAGGCAAAGAAATCAGGGTTTTTGGGCTTGAAACCGAAGAAAAGAAGAAGAAGAGGGAGAGAAACCGTTTTTGAAAAATGGGAAGAGAGAGGGTCCCTTTTTCGGTTATAAGGGACCCAGTCCAGGGGCGGCTACCCGCGAGTAGCCGCCCCCTCTCGGGCGGCTAGTTACAACTAGCCGCCCCTCCCAGTCTTTCTCTTTTACTTAAAACCCCTTTCCAATCTTTTCAGCCCTAAAATCCAAGGTTCTCCATACCAAACAGCCATGTATTGGCTTATTTCCAGGCATTACTTGATCGAATACGACTCTCCCGAAGTTTTGCAACACGTCCAGTACCATTCAGATTCAAATTTCTTCAGTTCTGGTTCTTTTCCAGAGTTCTTATCTCTCGGATGATCCAATTCACCCAAATCAACTTTTACTTGCTTTCTGTCGGTGATATCCCCTCCTTGCTGAGTTTTCCCAAGCACGGGAACGATAGGCACGAGAAAACTGACGCTGGGCTGCTCCGTGCACGATAGCTAAGAACCCCGACCGCGGGTTGGATCACTCACCATTTACTTTTCCCCGCCTTCCACCTGGATCATCTTCTCGGATAAAAATTCTAAGTCAAGACCTAGCCTCTGACAGCTTAAATCAACTCCCTGAAAAGTACTGTTCGTGTTGGCATAACTTCTTGAAGGTCGGGCCGGCCAAAATAGGGGTCTCTTTCCTTATCATCGGTGGAAGTCTTTCCTGCTTCGCACAAAGACTCCGTCCGATGAGGGACAATTGTAGATACCCCAATTTTGATCGTCCAGAGAGACAGAAATACTTCAAGTAACACACGAAAATATCACACAAGTGGACACAAATAGAGAACCGAAGGTTCAGTAAACCGGAAACCCTAAACCTTGACCTAACCCCAAGCCCTAGCCCAAACCCTAAACCTTGACCTAACCCCAAACCTAACCCCAAACACTAAACCTAAGCCAAACCCTAACCCAGACCTAAACCTAAACCTACCCTAAAAACCAAAACCCTAAAAACCTAAAGTCCCTGGAAAGGGGCGGCTAGCCCTAACTAGCCGCCCCTCACTGGGCGGCTAGTTTACACTAGCTGCCCTTTTAACCGCCCCCTGGCCGACTTTGGACCAGTTCTCTGGATGGGAGATAAAGCAATATTAAATGTTGATCATTGCGGCGGGTCATGACCTTTAGCCGCCCTCTCTTGGCCGGATCAAACCAAGTAGCCGCCCCATCCCGGGCGGCTAGTTAGCATTAGCCGCCCTTCACCTGGTCTCTGACAGAAGAACCAGAGCATTAAATGAGAGGTCCAATCGAAGCCAACCCACTCCATTACCCCCTGCCTCTCTTTTACTATAAATAGAGGAGGTCCCAAGCCTTCAACAACATCCACAAATCACCAATTCATCTTCATCATCAACTCACCATCCCCACTTGTTCAAAACCCTTCCTCCACTAGAAATCCCAACAGAGAGAGAGAGAGAGAGAGCCCTTTTATGAGAGAAACACCCATTCCCTACATAAAAATACCCTCTCATCCCACCCTCCATAAACCCAGGCTAAACCTAGCTTAGCCTCTGCCCAAGACCCCCCCCCCCTTTTCCTACCAAAGCCCTGCCCAAATTCCCCCAGACCCTGGACGACTAACCCTAGATAGCCGCCCCCTGGCCGACGGCTGAACACAACTAGCCGCCCCCCTATCCACACCCCATATCAACATCCCTTTGACCCATAACTCCTTTAGTCAAGCCCGGAAGCAGAATAGGATTACTTGTTTTTCACCTCTGTGTACGGTATATCCGTGTCTCAGAGCGGAGACCCCACAAACTCCCCACGTAGGCGATCAAATCCGACCCAAACCCTTTCCTGTTTTTAGAAAAAGCAGGTGGCGATCACAAAACCCCCTTGAATCCTCTTGAGCCGCTGTCGGGCGCCCATAATATGGCGTTAAAGGCAGAATTAATGGATCAACAGGCATGCTGTTCGTCAATCTTCTGTAGGAGTACTCCTTATACATCTTTTCCTTATAAGAGGAAGGATGTTGCATCTCTAAGTCTCCCCTACTAATCCAAAGGGGCACTGAACATAAATGGTGAACAAGGAGAAACCAATCCAACAACAGTCAATACCACCAACAGCATGGGCATACCGTAGAACAATGCGTTGTTTTTCAGGATTTTATTTATGACTTGAATCATGACATGTGCCTTGAGTGGGCCATGATCAAAAGCCACTTAAACCAGGGCAATCCTCAAGCTTCCAAGCCACTTGGCATATTTACTGACTCATTGCCAGGTCACAACCAAGCTTGCCATGACCAAGCAGTTCGGAGGATGTCACTGATGACAGTCTGTCCGAAGAATTCAAGGAGGAGGGGTAGGACGAGCCCTTCCAGCTGAACCTCGACGATCGTGACCTCGCCATGCGAAGAAGAACAAGCAGTCCTCACCCTACCCGCAGTCATCAACGCAGAGTCCGACGGGAGCAGACTAGAAAATCCAGGAGAAGACGAGGAGGAGGAGCCCTTTGAGGAGGATCCCAAAGGAGCCAGCGAAGGACCCGAGGGAGGGGAATGTACGTCGGATGATCTGCATCCAGACGACAATGGGTCCTCCAAGAGTACCGACACTGTCAATGGCCCCTGCCGCCCGATGACCATCTCTTTCACCGACAAAGACCTCCCGGACTCCAGACTACGAGTCTACCCCCTACACATTCGCGGACGGTTTCAGATGTTGTGGTAAACAACATCTTCGTTGACCCAGGGTCGGGAATGAACATAATGACTTGCTCCACCTAACAGAAGATACCCGGACTCGAACGCCCTCCCGTTCAACCTGCCCACTCAACTATCCAGGCTTTCAATCACACGGGAAAAACTCTCTGCGGCCCTAGAATATTCGAGCTATCCGTCGGCCCCCCTTGTCTGTGAGGTGGCATGCTTAGTGGCCGACATCGACACAAGGTACCCCCTGATGCTAGGGCGACCATGGTTGGACAGCATCCAAGTTATCTGTTCCCCCCGGCACCAATGCCTTCGGCTCCCATTCATGGGCCGTGTACTAACTATTTGGGGAGAGGCACGCCTCTAGTACGAGAACGAGAACAACTGGGCACTGCACAACATGTTCACACTAACCCTACGTCCAGGAGCCGAAGACAGAAGCGTTAGCCCACCTGGATCCCACTATAACAGCAACTATCCCTCGAAGGAGACAGCCGGGATCCTGAACCCATCAAACAATCTTATGGAGCCCAATCTGATTGCCTTCCTCCCCCATGAAGTCGCAAAAGCCGGAGTGCGCTCCGCACCCCTCGCAATCACTGCCATACTCGGAGGAAGGGAATTCAAGCATATTCTCATCGACACAGGAGCAAAAATTAATGTTCTCACATATTCCGCCTACCAGAAGCTAGAAGGCAGGGTTCCTAGGCTGGAACCCTCGGATGAATTTATTTACGCCTTCGACAGCATGCGCAAAAACGTTTGCGGACTGGTCACGCTCCCACTAAAGATCGGCCCGGTCTCCACCATCGTCAACTGCATGGTAATGAACATCCGATCGCCCCACCCTCTGATCGTCGGAAGAACCTGGCTCAACAGCATCAAGACTATTTCGTCCACCCGACACCAATGCCTTCGCTTTCCGTACCACGGAGGAGTGATATCTATTTGGGGAGAAGCACGCTTCAACGATACACGGGTCCAAAATTGGAGTGTCTGCCTTCGGCTCCCATTCATGGGCCGTGTACTAACTATTTTGGGAGAGGCACACCTCCAATACAAGAACGAGAACAACTGGACACTGCACAACATGCTCACACTAACCCTACGCCCAGGAGCCGAAGACAGAAGCGTTAGCCCACCTGGATCCCACTATAACAATAACTATCCCTCGAAGGAGACAGCCGGGACCCTGAACCCATCAAACAATCTTATGGAGCCCAATCTGATTGCCTTCCTCCCCCATGAAGTCACAAAAGCCAGAGCGCACTCCGCACCCCTCGCAATCACTGCCATACTCGGAGGAAGAGAATTCAAACATATTCTCATCGACAAAGGAGCAGAAACTAATGTTCTCACATATTCCACCTACCAGAAGCTAGAAGGCAGGGTTCCTAGGTTGAAACCATCGAATGAATTTATTTACGCCTTCGACAGCACGTGCATGAACGCTTGTGGACTGGTCACGCTCCCACTAAAGATCGGCCCGGTCTCCACCATCGTCAACTGCATGGTAATGAACATCCGATTGCCCCACCCCCTGATCGTTGGAAGAACCTGGCTCAATAGCATTGAGGCTGTTTTGTCCACCCGATACCAATGCCTTCGCTTCCCGTACCGCGGAGGAGTGATATCTATTTGGGGAGAAGCACGTTTCAACGATACACGGGTCCAAAATTGGAGTGTTTGCGCCATGCGCATCCGGCTAGAGGTGCTCGCATGTTGACAACCAGGCTCAACTAATGAAGAACTGCTTCAGGAAGGGAGACCCCTGAAGAGGCTCAGGGAAGAGGAATCCGGAAACAAAGGACCACCATCGGACATCTGTCGGCCATCAAAGATAAGTCGACGGGAAGAGGCGGCACCAATCTACAAATCGGAAACTGAAACCCCCGGGTATGCCCCCACTTTCATCATCCTGCGCATATTTGTTTACAGCTTTCCTAAAAATAAAAAATAAAAAAAAACATTTGTTTACCAGTCTCCGCTTTCATCATCATGTACATATTTGTTTACACGCTTTTCTAAAGAAACCAAAATAGGAATATATATATATATATAATCAGCTCTCATTCCCCCAACCCTGAACATATTTGTTTCCAGCTTTACTTCCACCTTTCCCTCTAAACAAAAAAAGTTTTCTAAATGTATTTCCATACTTTCAAACAATGAAAATATTTCCAAGCTGTATTTCCACGCTTTTTCTCAAAACAAAATATTTTCCAAGCCTTATTTCCCTGCTTTCCCACGAGCAAAACATTTTACAAATCTTTATTTCATGTTTCCCTACAAAAGGGGGTTTTATAAAACTTTATTTCCATGCTTTCCTACAAACAAAACATTTTCCCAAGCTTTATTTCCATGCTTTCCTTCGAACGAAAATATTTCCAAGCTGTATTTCTACGCTCTTTCCTACAAACAAAACATTTTCCCAAGCTTTATTTCCATGCTTTCCTTTGAACGAAAATATTTTCAAGCTGTATTTCTATGCTCTTTCCTACAAATAAAACATTTTCCCAAGCTTTATTTCCATGCTTTCCTTCGAACAAAAATATTTTACAAGCTGTCTCCCATGCTTTCCTTCAAACCTAAACTGCTTTACAGGCTTTATTTCCATATTTTTCAAAACAAAAGTATTTTCTAAACTTTACTCCCATGTTTTCCCCAAAACAAAAAAAATGAAAAAAGATTAAGAGCGGCAGACCACGCCCAGGCCTACTAAAGAAGGGTGACAAGGGCATTTGAAAAGAAAGTAATAGAAGAAATTCAAAATCGGGGAGCTAGTACTCAAGCAAATCATGCCATTAAGGCAGCCTCACCCAAAAGGAAAGCTACAGCCCACATGGAAAGGACCCAATGTGATCACCCATGCCTACTCCGGGAATGCCTACCGCTTGGTAGATGCCGAGGGAGTTGAGGTTTCAGGTTCGTGGAATGCACTTTATCTGAAGAAATTCCATGCGTAAAACTTTCAATACTTGAGAAATATTATTCCTTCCTTCCTACAATTTCCAGCGTTTAGCACTTGATGATAGAAATATAAGATTTCCTAAGATAAACTTGTAGTTATTTAAACTCATATCCGCCAATCTTGCCACTTCCTTCACACACGTATGACTTAAGGATCGGTTCACTTGATAGAAGAAAAATTACCTACCCCGTAGACTGGGACAATTTTAAAACCCCGAAGCATCCCTCCCTTATTTCCGCCACTACTCGTATTAACCCAAGGTCATGATGAGGAATTGCCTGGACCTAGCATATGTCCCAAAACTGGCTCTGGCACTATACAAACACTTCTAGAGGGGAAGCATGAAAAGAATCAGGGTGAAAAACAGAAGAGCCCCCCCTCAAATAAAAAAAAATCAGGCAACGAGAGACCAACAAAAGTGTGTGTGAAGGAATTGTCCCAGTCTACGGAGTAGGCAATTTCTCTTCTTTCAGGTGAATCTAGTCCAGTTATACGTGTGTGAAGGAAACGGCATGATTTGGCGGAGATGTGTTCAAATAGATAAGAGTTTATCTTTGAGAGTCTTATAATTCTATCATCAAGTACTAACGCTGGAAATTGCAGGAAGGAAGAATAATAGTTCTCAAGTATTGAAAGTTATTCATGCATGGAATTTCTTTAGATAAAGTGCATTCCACGAACCTGGAACCTCGACTCCTTCGGCATCTACCAAGCGGTAGGCATTCCCAGAATAGGCATGGGTGATCACATAGGGTCCCTCCCATGTGGGTTGCAACTTTCCTCTTGGGTGAGGCTGTCTTGATGGCATGATTTGCTTAAGTACTAACTCCCCGATTTCAAATTTTCTTTTTATTACCTTCTTTTCAAATGCCCTTACCACCCTTCTTTGGTAGGCCTGGGCATGGTCTGCCGCTCTTAACCTTTTTTCGTTTGTATTATATATTATTTTTTTCGAAAGTGTGAAGACAAATACTTACGTTTTTGAAAAGGGCATGTGTTGGCGAATAGATATACTTTTGGAAAGAGAATGGGGATAAAGTTTGGAAAATGGTTTTGTTTTTAGAAGGGAAGTATGGACAGACAGTTTGAAAAAATGCTTTTGGCGGAAATCATGGAGATATGGTTTTGCTAAAACATTTTGTTTTGAAGATAGGTGTGGAAGTATAGCTTTGGAAAACATTTTCGTTGTTTGGTAAACAAGTAAAGAAAGTCGGAAATTTTTTTTTGTTTTTGGAAGCATGGAAATACGGTTTTGTAAAATTTTTGTTTTGAAGGAGAGTGTGGAAAATATTTTTTTGTTAAAACATTTTTGTTTGTTTTTAAAGAAGAGTGGAAATAAAGCTGGAAACAAGTATGTTCAGAGTTGGGGAATGAAAGCTGATCAGCATGTATTTTTTTAGATTTTGGTTTCTTTTAGGAAAGTAGGTAAACAAATACGTATAGGGTGACGAAAGACGAAAGCTGGTAAACAAATATTTTGATCTTTTGATTTTTAGAAAAAGCTGTAAACAAATATGTACAGGGTGTGACGAAAGCGAAAGCTGATAAACAAATATTTTTCGATTTTGGATTTTTAGAAAAAAACTGTAAACAAATATGTACAGGGTGACGAAAGCTTACCCGAGGGGATCGGTACCTGGTTCTTGGATTCGCATTGTTTTCTCGAGTCGGCTTTGCTTGGTTGGCCGGCTGATGTCCGGTGGGGGTCCCCTATTCCCGAACTCTTCTTCCCTGAGTCTCTTCAAGGGCCTTCCTTGATGGAGCAGTTCTTCGTTGGTGGAGCCTGGCTGCCAACATGCGAGCACCTCTAACCGGATGCACATGGCACAGACGCTCCAATTCCGGGCCCGTGTCTCGTTAAAGCGTGCTTCTCCCCATATGGATACTACTTTCCCGCGGTACGGGAAGCGAAGACATTGGTGTTGGGTGGATGAGACAGCTTCGATGCTGTTGAGCCATGTCCTCCCAACAATCAGATGGTGGGGCGATTGAATGTTCGTCACCATGCAGTTGACGATGGTGGAGACCGGGCCGATCTTTAGTGGGAGTGTGACCAGTCCGCAGGCGTTCTTGCGCGTGCTGTCGAAGGCATAAATGTATTCGTCCGAGGGCTCCAATCTGGGAACCCGGCCTTCTAGCTTCTGGTAGGCGGAATATGTAAGAACGTTAGTGTCTGCTCCCGTGTCGATGAGAATGTACCGGAATTCCCTCCCTCCGAGTATGGCAGTGATTGCGAGGGGTGCGGAGCGTGCTCCGGCTTTTGCGACTTCATGGGGGAGGAAGGTGATCGAGTTGGGCTCCGTAAGATCGCTTGGTGGATGCAGGGTCTTGGTTGCTTCTTCTGAAGGATAGTTGTTGTCGTAAGGGGACCCAGGTGGCCTACCACTTTCATCCTCGTTCCCCGGTCGTAGGGATAGTGTGAACATATTATGTATCGCCCAATTGTTCTCGTTCTCGTACTGGAGGCGCGCTTCTCCCCAGATTGTCAGAATATGACTCAAGAAGGGCAGTCGAAGGCATTGGTACCGGGGGGAACAGATAGCTTGGATGCTGTCTAACCATGGTCGCCCCAACATCAATGGGTACCTTGTGTCGATGTCGGCCACGAAGCAGGCTACCTCACAGATAAGAGGGCCGACGGACAGCTCGAATGTTCCGGGGCCGCGGAGAGTCTTTTTGGTATGGTTGAAGGCTTGAATAGTATGGTGGGCCGGTTGGACGGGAGGACGGCCTAGTCCGGGTATCTTTTGGTAGGTGGAGCACATCATTATATTCATTCCTGATCCTGAATCCACGAAGATGTTGTTTAGACACAACATTTGCAGCCGTCCGCAGATGTGTAGGGGGTAGACTCGCAGTCTGGGGTCCGGGAGGTCTTGGTCAGTGAACGAAATGGTCATTGGGCGGCGGGGGCCGTCGACAGTGTCGATACTCTTGGAGGACCCATTGTCGTCCGGATGAAGATCATCCGACGTACATTCCCCTCCTTCAGGTCCTTCGCTAGCTCCTTCAGTAATCTCCTCAAATGGCTCTTCTTCGTCTCCTCCAGGGTTTTCTAGTCCGCTTTCGTCGGACTCGATGTTGATGACTGCGGGAAGGGCGAGAACTGCATCTTCTTCTTCGCCATAGAGTATGGCAAGGTCATGATTGTCGAGGTTCAGTTGGAAGGGCTCATTCTGCTCTTCCTCCTCGGATTCTTCGGACAGACTGTCGTCAGTGACGTCTTCTGAACTGCTTGGTTGTGGTGATCGTTGTCTCCCTCTCCTGACCATGTTTACCATATGGGCTCCAGATGTGGATGCTTGGTTGTGACCTGGCAATGGGTCAGTAAAAATACCAAGTGGCTTGGAGGCTTGAGAATTGCCCTGGTTTAAGTGGCTTTTGATCATGGCCCAATCAAGGCGCCTGTCATCATTTAAATCATAAATAAAATCCCGAAAAACAATGCATTGTTCTACGGTATGACCATGTTGTTGGTGGTATTGACAGTAACGCAGTCTGCTGGCTCCGGGGAGTGGAGGTTTAGCAGCTGGGAGGGAGATACTATTCGTGTCCAGTAGTATCCTAAAAATCCTTGTTAGTGTTTCTGGGAGGGGAGGGTAAGAGTCCCTCTTTCCCATTCGTCTCTGATCATAGGATGTCGGAGGAGAGACTCATTATAAGTATTTTGGGGGGGCTGCCTAGGACTTAGGTTTTGACTTCTTAAGAAGCTGGAATAAAAAGGAGTCCTAGGCTGGCCTTGTCTTGAAATTACAGGGCTTTGGACCGGGGAACTTTGGATTACCGGTTTTGTTGTGTCGACACGGGGACGGGTACTGATCGAGTAATGAAGTTTTGGTTGATTGGCCGAGGCGGCGCTTACCCGGATGAACCGGACGTGTACTATCTTGGAGCCGTTCCTCGATCGGGAACTCGTGCTCCGTTCGGGTAGAGTGCCGATACTTGTGTAATAATCCCCTCTACCGTGGGGGTTTGTGCCTTACGAGGCGGTTGTCCAACCCTATGGCTGATAGGTGGGGACTGGGTTTGGACTACTGGGGCTGCACAACGGGAAATCCTGTTGTGGTGGTCAATTAGAAGCTGATACGTAGTACAATCTCCGTATGAAAGGCTCGTACGAAGTTATGGACTCAGGCTCTGTTGTAACACCCCCAAACCCACGACTCCGTTTTGAAGCGCGAAGTCCGGTTGCGTTACCTTAAATCTTCGAATCTCAAAGTTCTATTTTTTTTTATCCAGAAACATAAGAATACATCACCATAATTATTCATCAATTATCAAGATAAAAATTTCAACATAACTTCTAAATTTCTGGATATACATTCAGAATAAATAAACTAACATTTCTACACTATCATACATATGGGTCCTCTAAATGCCAAAGAAATTATCAACACCTTCTACATGAGTCTAATGCTTCAAAAATCATTATACGAGCTTCAACCTCCAATGCCTTAACGAGATCGACGACCATCAACAACTAATCTGAAAGGTTGGAAAAAATGAGGGGTGAGCTACCACACGCTCAGTGAATGGACATTGGCGTCCCGATAATAAAATATTTCAAAATAATAATATTTAATAATAGATCGTAAGAAAACAATTTGCAAGATACAATAAAAATGATATTTGCAAATACAATAAATTTCCAATAAACCATAACTTAAACAAAGCCTCATACCAAAATGCATGGTCTCAAAATAACTATCAATACTCATGATGCTTATGAATGCAACGGACACGCATGCCCGCTTTCCACGACACCTAGCCGCAGAGATTTCACTTTGAAAATCGGGCCACGTAGACATAGCCACCTAGACTTGGGTCAAAATTTAGACCGCAGCCACCTAGACGATTTAATGCATGCACAATCAAAACTACTTATTCTTTCAAGTATACAGCATGCGACAATTTTTCATAAATCTCATAATTTCCAATGCATACGATATATCCAAAATATCAACCTATATCATGATAACATGCTCATATGCTTCATACAAGATAGATTTCATAATCGTAAAAATAACTTGATGTCGAAATGTATACATATATTAAAATTTTAAATAATATAGAGACATCCACTCACCTCCAGTCCATGTAATACAAATTGATACATGTGCATGAACGCTACACACTCGCACATTGATAACCTAGCATAACAATTATAAAATAATAATTCAGAAAAAATTCAATCACGACCCAAACAACTGACAACCAACTTATAACAGCACTACGCCCAAAAATCCCAAAAGCCCATGTCTTATAGACATACAATCAACAACTCACTTCAAAGTCCTAACGAAAATCCCAACTCCAAATAAATATCAAAATATTCGTATACTCACAATGATCCGATAATCAATATCTATTTATTTCATAAGACTCATATAATTGATCAATCCTCGAATAAATATTTAGACAAATCTAATAAGGCTCAATTATAATTTCCAATGATCGAAATAACTTAATCCAATCAATTTATATCCCAATAACAGTAATATCCAATTAATATTCATTAATCCACTAAACCAAATTATCGATTTAAGATCCAATTTAAACCAAGATCAATAAAATCATCAAAACTCACAAATCAACTTATACTTCATCAAACATAAATATGGGATCTCTTAAATCTCTAAAATTCATCATCAAGCTAAATATTGAATTCTAGGAAACCGTACAGAAATCTTTCAAAATTCATAACTTTCTACCCGTAACTCCGAATTGGACGATTCATAATTTGTTGGAAAGATCCTTTCAAAACCTATTTCTGTTTGTGAAATACAATTTTCCCAAAAACGACTCTATCATCATCAAAAACACAATTTAACGTCCATACATATCATCAACCCGAAAATAACATTAAATCCCCAAAGCCAATAAATCTAATTTGATCTTTAAAATCCTTCAAGATCCATTCAAATAATCAACCAATTAAATTTGATCAAACCCTAACCCTAATTCATCAAACTTCTTCCTCAAAAAATCGATTGACACAAACATCTCCTAACCAAAAATAAATTAAAAACCTAAACAATAAAATCAATAGAAGCATGATTTCTCACCTTAGATCCGGTCATACCACCCACCATCACATCTAGAGTTAGGTCATCACCACCCTTCACACATTCTGAAATTTTGTTGAAAACCCTAACCCAAACATGTTATTTAAAGGGGTTTACCGAAATTACAAAACGACCCCTGAAGTGTTCCAGGTTTACAGTGGAGTCCCTATCCGATTTACAAAAAGATCCCTATCCGATTTATAAATAGATCTCTGAAGACTAAAAGGTATTCTGGATTTGCAACTAGATCCCTGGGCCCAATAACTTAACACAAAATCCTAAAAATCTAACTTCCCGAACTTTGAATCTCACCAAATTTCAACCAAAGTATCTTGAGACTATAAATATCGACAAAAAAATATAAAATAATTATTTCAACATCAATTTATAATCATCATAATTATAAATCAAATTGGACCCATTTGGGCCCACCGCCAAATATGAAAAATGAAATATAAAAAATCAAATTTAAAATTTCTGTTGTATATTTAAAATAAATATATAAGGCCAAAAAATACTGAAACGTTACATCTGTAACATCACGTCAATTTCTTGACATTCTGTGAGTTGTAGGCCGGTTCGGTGGACAAGTGTGCGCCACCGAGACACGTATTGCTCAAATTCCTCCCTAGGCCTCATTCTCTCTATGGTTAAATCTAAAATAGAGGGGGTTCTAATCCTCTGATAACCGTAGCGGTCCAAGAATTTCTCGCTTACAGCCGAGAAATTCGACAAGTGATCTATAGGGAGGGTGGAGAACCATTGTAGTGCTTCTCCTTCCAATGATTTCTGGAAGAGGAAGACTAGCAGAGGTTGATTATCTAGAAACGGGCGTGCGACTAGATAAAAGGCAGTTAAATGAATGTCTAGGTCTCCATGACCGTTATACCAGTGGAATTTGGGGATTTTGAATCCCTCCGGTAGGTGGACTGACGAGATTTGTCTTAGGTTATGTAGAGACATGTGTTTAGGGGCTGAGGGACCAGTCTCGGAGAGGATTCTCCGGATGGTTTCGTCCAGTGTTTCTCCTCTGGGAGGGCTGCCTAGCGGTCCCGGGTTTGGGGTGGCCTGGTAAGGGCCTGGGGTGGAAACGGTTGGGAATATTGGATTCGTGGGGGAAAGGGGAGTGAACGAAAAGACGCTCGGGTTGACCGGGTGTGAACGGGGTTTTGGGAACGGCCTTAGGGGTTTCGACGGTGGTCTCCTGTCTCAACGTTTTGACCTGACGGTAGTCGGCGAGGTCATGAAACATGTCCTCTACGGATTGGTATCCTAGACTGGCCATCTTTTCCTCTAGATGGGTCAGGAATTGCGTGGCCTGACCCTCTTGGTGTACTCTTTCCTCTAGTATCTCCTCCTCTATGCGGGATTCTATGATGCGTGTGAAATGTTTTAAGGGAACGAATGTAGATATAAAGCAGTAAATAAAGCGGTAAAGGATTGCGCAGCGGTGTGTGGCTTACAAAGCAGTTTAGGATTGCGTAGCGGTGTGCGGCTTACAAAGCAGTAAAGGATTGCGCAGCGGTGTGCGGCTTACAAAGCAGTAAAGGATTGCGCAGCGGTGTGCGGCTTACAAAGCAGTAAATGATGCTGTGACGTGAATTAGAGGAGGAACAAATTCGAGGGGTTGGAAACTCTAACCTTCCTTGAGGGTTGATAGCATTCTAGTCAAGCTTGTAAAAGGGGATAGAAGAAGATTACCTTTTGTTATTTTTTCACGAGGAAGGTCCCACCGTGATCGCCAGATTTGTCGGTATCGTCGGGTAGGCCTCCGAATGGCCACGTTGTGTTGTTGGTGCTTTTGGAAAGGGTCCCGGCGGTGCGCGGGTGCGCGTGCGTGTGTGGGGGTTCTTCGGGGATTCGGATCGGATGCGTGCCCTGGCGGGCTCGGTCGGATCGTCTTCTCAGAAGGGTGAGGGGTGTCGTTCCTAGTTGAGGCGCCCGATAGCGGCTCAAGAGGATTCAGGGGTTTGTGTGATCGCCACCTGTTTTTTCTAAAAGCAGGAAAAAGGGGTGGGGTTGGATTTGATCGCCTACGTGGGGAGTTTGTGGGGTCTCCGCTCTGAGACACGGATATACCGTACATAGAGGTAAAAAACAGATAATCCTATTCTGCTTCCGGGGCTTGACTAAAGGAGTCTTGGGACATAGGGGGTGCAAATGGGGTGTGTATAGGGGGCGGCTAGTGGGGTCAAGCCGTTTGGTGAGGGGTGGCTACTAGGGTTTAGCCGTCCAGGACCTGGTCTGGTTTGGGCAGAACTTCGGTAGGAAATGGGTTTTATTTTTGGACAGAGGCTAAGCTAGGTTTAGCCCGGGTTTCTGGAGGGTGGGATGAGAGGGTATTTTATGTAGGAAAATGGGTATTTCTCTCACAAAAGGGGCTCTCTCTCTCTCTTGGGATTTCAAGTGGGGAAAGGGAATGTGAACTGTGTTGTGAATTGTGGGATGTTGGTGTTTGAATGGTTGTTTGAATTGGTGGTTATTGTTTAAAGGCTTGGGACCTCTTCTATTTATAATAAAAGAGAGGCAGGGGAATGTCCAGGGGGTAATAGAGTGGGTTGGCTTCGATTAGACCCCTCATTAATTCTCTGGTTCTTCTATCAGAGACCAGGTGAAGGGCGGCTAGTGCTAACTAGCCGCCCAGGATGGGGCGGCTACTTCCTGGTAGCCGCCCCTATCATAACCTGCCAAACATCCCATCTTTGACAGGCGGTGGCTTGGGTCGGTTACTTGGGTTGATCCGGCCAAGATAGGGTGGCTAAAGACCATCATCCGCCGCAATGATCAGCATTTAATATTGATTTATGTCCCATCCAGGGGACTGGTCCAAAGTCGGCCGGGGGGCGGCTAGTGCTAACTAGCCGCCTGGTGTGGGGCGGCTAGTTAGGGTTAGCCGCCCCTTGCCAGGGATTTAGGGTTTTTGGGTGTCTGGTTTTCTGGTTAGGGCTAGGGCTAGGTTTGGGGTTTTGGGTTTAAGTTTAGGGCTAGGGTTGGGGTTTAGGTCAGGGTTAGGGTTAGGGTTTCTGGTTTGGGTCAGGGCTAGGGTTCGGGTTTAGGTCAGGGTTAGGGTTTCTGGTTAGGGATAGGGTTAGGGTTTGGGTTTAGGGTTAGGGTTTCTGGTTAGGGCTAGGGTTAGGGTTTGGGTTTAGGGTTAGGGTTTTCGGTTAGGGCTTCCTGAACTTTGGTTCTCTTTTTAGATGTCCAAATGTGGGATATTTCCGTGTGTTACTTGAAGTATTTTCTCTCTCTCTGGACGTTCAAAATTGGGGTATCTACACATATGAAGCAGTTATATTTTATATTGGTAGTTACAAATACATTTCTTAAATGTTTACATCTCTCACAACGATTTGTTATATTTACATAAAAACTGTTACATTTACATAGATTGAATAAACAATTACATTTACCTAAATATCAAACATTTACATTTAATCTTTGAAATCATCTATTTCAATTTCTAATACACTATATTCCAAAGAAAATGTAGTAAATTCCCCCGCAAAAGTATGTAATTGACTGTTACATTTATAAATGTATTAAATATAAATTATTATTTGCATTATAAGAAATACAATACAAGAATGAATGTTACATTTCATACTATTACATTTTATGAATGTATCAAAAAATAAATATGTGTATTTCGACTTCAGAAATGTAATACTAACATCATACAAACCGTATAAAAATTAAATGTAACAATAATGAGTATTACATTTATGAAATTAAAACAAAACAAAATATAAAAGTGTAATATGACGATCAATACATAAAAAAAATTCATGTTTTAAATTTAAAACATAAAATATTGATTGAATATGTGATCGTAAAAATGTTAATTTTAATTTCGGATATGACTTGCATTCCAATAAGATCATAATATGATAAAAAAACAATTATCAAACCTGATCTGGAAGACATTGGTAGGAGATCCAACTCGAACAAGAACAAATCAGTGTCTTCCAACTTCTCAAAATTAAAATTTCATATTTGCTACAATGTGTTCATCATATATAATTTTGTTCCGAAGATGAAATATTGATTAAAATTGGTGCAAAAATAATTTTGATGGTTTAAATCCAAAGATGATTGGCATTGATATACTCCACGATTCAAGGAATCACATTAATTGTTGAAACTCCATACAAAACGGAAGAAAATCATAAGCACAATGTTTTCCAGGTTTAAAGGTATAATAGACAGTGTACACTGGCCATATCATGGGGCGTGGTTTGGAGCATGTGAAGTTGGGGCCTGAGAATCATTATTGATAAATATTATTCTACCCTTTTTTTTATAAGAATATTATTCTAACCTTTATGAGGAGAAAACACCCCAATTTTGATTCAAAATTGGGATTCTGATTTTTCATATAACAAACGAGCTCAAATACTTTTAATCACTTATGTTAATTAATATAACAAACGAGATAAAATACTTTTCATATAACAAACTAGATAAAAGTCAATTTTTCATTGATATGTCTTCTTACCAAATTAGGCCTAAAATGTTAATTAAACCCATCTAAGAGTTGGTATCTGTCTCCTTACCAAATTGGGTGGGTGTCTTGGGCGAGCGCTCTCACTTGGAGAAGTCCCCCAAATCTAAATTTTTCTATAAGTATTTTATCAAAAAATATTTGATGTTTTATCTTTGTTTATTGAACATTCATGATGTCTCATTTTGAATTTAGTTATTTATTTCATGAATTTTATTGTTAAAAGTAACCAAAAAAATTTCATTAAAACAAAATTTCGTTGACAGTAGATTGTATGAAAAAAATTGGTTGAAAATAGCTTTTAAATTAGTTGAAAATCGCTTTATGAAAAAACTGTTTTCGAAATCTGCATCTTTAGATAACGAAGCTTTTAAGGAATGAGAGGTGAAGAATATTTACAATTCTCATTTTAAATTTAGTTATTTGATTAAAATAACTAAATTTAAAACTATTTTTATTGTTAAGAGTTAACAAAAAGAACTTTTAAAAAAATAAAACTGGTTGACAGTAGATTTTATGAAAAAATGAGGAGAAAATAAATTTTATGAATAATTTTTTTTTTATGACAAAATAGTTAAGAATAGTTTTATGGAAAAAACTATTTTCGAATATGGATATAGGCAAGGGTTGAGTGACTGATCAATTCTCGAAATCTGCATCATAAATAGTGAATATTTTATGTCAGTTTAGTTCTCATTTTAAGAGTGGATTTTGATTCCACCCTGTGATTACGGGAAAGTGTTATAATCCACCGTTTGGTTGGTGGTTATCTTGAAAGAAAATTAAATGTGGATCATACATAATTCAGAATCCATGTGAGAAGGAAAATATGATAGAATCTAAATCCTACAAATTTAGTGGGATTCTAAAAATCCGGGTGGATTATGCAATTGATTTTTTAATGATTATTACACTTTTAACAAATTAATTACATCTTAATAAAAACATTCTCCTATCTCTCTTTCTTTCTTACTGTCCATTTTTCTTTTGTTGTTTACGAAAACTCTATTGAAACCAGGTATGATTCGATCTCTTGTATCTCTATTTCCACTCTATTCTATACATTTGTTTTATTTATTTGCCTTTTCTTTAATATCTAAAAAGATTATTCTTTTTTATAATTGTGTTGGTAAAAAAGAATAAGATTTTGCAAGTACATATATAAAACTATTAGTAAGCGTATTTTAAATATTTAAATTAAATTCATTTATCATTTTTCATGTGTGAACTTGAAAGTGATTCTTTGCATAAATCATTGTCTGATGGAATTTAGATTTTTGGTAAAATGATTTCTAATAGAATGATATCTGATAAAGTAAATCTCTCTAAAATAATTACACGAATCAAATGAGAACTAAGGAAAGAGAAGTGGAGAAAAAATTAATCATATTTAGGACTTGCATTAATTAAGCCCCCGTTTGGAATGGAGATATATTTTATTCTAGGGTATAGATTTATCTAAGCATAAGTGAGTATAAATAAGGATAAAATGATTTTGTGTTTGGTTATTCTTGTTGGTAAACGTAAGAATAAATGTTTTATTGTTTGGGTAAAATGTGAATAAAATATGGATAAGGATTTATAAAAGGTAAAAAAGTAATGATAGTTGATTTGACAGGTGATTTATAAGAGGTGATAACCGTTGATTTGACAGTGGGCCCACATATTCTTTGGGTGGAATAACCATGGATAACTTTAATTCCAGAGGTTGATTGGAATCCATATACCACTTTATCTAGGTTTATTCTGACATAATTTATCCGGGGTTATCCGGGATAAACAAACGAGTCCAATTTTTTATCCGGAGTTATCCGGGTTTATCCGGGGCCTTATCCCCAATCCAAACATGGGCTAAGGGTCCTCATTTGGCCCAAGGCCCAAAAGCCCTGCCCGCTCCTGTTCGTAGGCCGGGCCGGGGGCCAGCCTGAACTAGGCCTGTTCGGGCTGGCCCACAGGCCCGGCCTATAGGCCGGTGGGGCCAGGGGGGGGGGGCAATAAAATTAAGGGTGCTATTACACCCAGTTCCATTTCCAGCCCCAATTCCAGCCCTATATGCATCAATAGATTTCTATCGACGCATATGCTCACATTAACAAGGCATATGCATCGAAATAATTTTTTTTACATTTTCTATAAATATATCCAGTGAATTTATTGGAGTATATGCTTCATTTTTTATAAAAGTATGTACCTCATTAGATGAAGTATGATATTTTAAAAAAATTTGAAACACATGTAGATTGAAATTGAAAATGAAAATGATGCTGAATGTAACATTATTCTAAAATTAATGAGTTACCTGTAAAATTAATGGGCCCGTAAGCCCGTGAGCCCGTTCAGGCCCGTGGGCAAGACTTGGGCCTGTTAATTTGCCACTGGCCAGACACGCCCGAGGGCCTAGGCCCTGTTTCAGGCCCGGCCCGGCCAGTTTCCGATACATGGCGTGAATGTAATCGTGCTATGCGGGTCTAGTTAAGCTTTTTAATGAAGCTCTCATACACGGTCACATATTTTTTCATAAGTACCCGCAATCAAAACGTAGGTGTAGGACTTAAAAGCTTCACCAACAATGAAAAACAATTTTTCAGCATAAATATCACATTTTTCGATTTTTTGGATTCTTAAGAAATTATTGCAGGGGGTAGAGTTCCTCCTATGGTCAAAATATTGATTGCTATGTAGTGAACTCGCTGTAGGTGAAGAAGGGCAATCGCACCTTCCGAGGGCTCAGATGCTCGACGGTATTCAATTTTGTAGGATGGTATTTTCACGTATAATGATAATTCTATAATTTGTGCATTATTTGTTGGGGTCCTGTGGTCATGTAGTAGGCTAATTACACCATTGTAAATTGGAATTTCTTATGCCATTGAGAGGCAAACTAGAGGAGGTCAGATAATAACCCTATCGCACAATATTTGTTATACAAATAAGTAGTGGAATGTTTTTTTCTACTCCATAGACGTAGGCAAATTTTGTTGAATCATATAAATCTCTTCACTTGTATAGTTGTGTGACATGATGACAACACTAGATACAGGAGAAGATGACCGTCATTTTCTTGAAAAATGCCTTGAGTCCATAAAGAACTCATTGAATCACAAGTAAGAAAATATACAATATTAGTCACTTTAACAAGTAAAACACAATTAATCCAATGGTCATCCGGTTTAAATAATTAGTGAAACCATTGTGACTGTGTAATGTAGCGAAAAAATATATAATCCAACGAGCGTTGAGATCTTTAAACAAACTCACAATTATCAAAAGAGAAGAAAATCAAAATTTTATTAATAAAAAACTAAAAACTCTATATTATATGCCTCCCCTTTTATACAAATAATAGAAATTAAGAATTATTAAAAATAATAAAAATAAAAGTTTATTATAGCTAAATCTACGGGATCTCATAGGAGATCATTAGAATCGATAGAAATCAAATCCGAGTTATTATGATAAAGATATCTCAAATATAAAAATTATTAAAAATAAAAAAAATGCTATTTTGAGGGCCTAAAAATTGAAAAAAATAGAAAAATAAGCGAGCATTTGATTTCTAATATCCGATTTTTTTGTAATTATTTAAAAAAAATTTGGTGGACCTTTTTTTATTTATCTCTCCAGGAATGTATCGGCCACTCGTTCTGCATCATTGTGTTCCAAAGTATATCTATTGAAAACCAAATTCTCAACATATATAAATGTAGGAGATCAGGTTATGGTTTCACTGTATCTCCTTGCAGTGCAAGCTAAGTTTATCATATCCATGACTCTGTACCCTCAACCATTTCCATCTTTATTCTCAGTGTTGATGGTATTAATAATAGCTAGAAAGCTAAGTTTGGAATGAAATGAGAGACCTTATGACCCTCCTTCCACCACAGCCACACACAACTACCTGTTAGCCGTTGCCATTTCCCAATCAACCTTCAGTTGTCTCTCTCCGCAAACCGACAAAACGACGCCTGTTTCGATCTGCTCTTCAAATCTGGGGCAGAATTGAAATCTCGATCACGATCGTCCGTTCCGTGGAGGAGGTTTGAACATGCAAGTCATTTTTTTTTTTATATCGGAGGGACCCCTGTGGTTGACATTACGGTCGAGCTGGGAAGGCTACCTCCGCCTGTTTGTCTCGGTCCCACGAAAACTTCTTTTGAATAAACGCTAACAGGTGAGTAAGCCAGCGCCAAGACTCGAACCCAAGACCTATCCGTAACACTGCTAAACCTTGAACTATTGTGCTATGACCACTGGGGACTTACTATTCTATATATTCTATTTTTATGTGTTGAATTATTTTGTTATCCATGGCTTCCAAAACAAAAAGATTTTTGACAGGCTCCTTGAACAAACCACCAGGTATTGGACCACAACAGAAGAAGACATTCTCACTTTGTATATATATATATAAAAGAGCCACACCTCTCCCAGCTATGGATGAGACAAAATGTTTTCTGGCCGTGCCATTTGCGTGGTCCCAATTTTAGCCACCCATCCTTTATCCCATGTTATGAGACCCTCCTTATATATATATGCATGTGTGATCATTGTATGATAAATCAATTTTTTTAAACATTTTTTATATTTAATTTACCTGATATGGTTTCTGTTTCAAGCATTGTGTCATACAGTTTATGATTTATTGTTTACCCTACTTTTAAAATGACTTAGGACAAACTGCTGTTTATGCAGTAACAGATATTGGATGTATTACCTCCTGGTAACTAATCAGTCCTGTGTAACTGTGTAAGTAACTTATGTGGGAGAGCCATTTTTTAGTTCCATGTTTGAAGTCTCAGCAATCATTTTTGATTTCCAGTACTACACTATGTATGTTGTTGAGATGTCATTCATGCCAACAATTAATAAAATTACATGATAAATCAATTTTTTTAAACATTTTTTATATTTAATTTACCTGATATGGTTTCTGATTCAAGCATTGTGTCATACAGTTTATGATTTATTGTTTACCCTACTTTTAAAATTACTTAGGACAAACTGCTGTTTATGCAGTAACAGATATTGGATGTATTACCTCCTGGTAACTAATCAGTCCTGTGTGACTGTGTAAGTAACTTATGTGGGAGAGCCAATTTTTAGTTCCATGTTTGAAGTCTCAGCAATCATTTTTTATTTCCAGTACTACACTATATATGTTGTTGAGATGTCATTCATGCCAACAATTAATAAAATTACAAAATTTAATTATTAGTTGAGATGGAGTGATTTTTTTTCATGTTTTCATAATTAATTGGTCACGCCCAATCAGACAAATAAAGCATTGCAGATCTTCATATATTGGTTCATAACATTAAAGCTATTTATGATAGTTCAAAACTTAATGCATCCAGACCGTTTTGCAATTTAATTAGCAACACAAAGACGGTCACCTACCCGCCTATACACTATACTATATACTCCACCTAATGTACTGTATGGAAAATTTAATTTTTTTCCTGAAAAAAGAAATGTATTGATTTATTTAAATATATAATACTTGACTTTTCATAATAATATATATATTTCATTAGATAATTACATATTTTAAACAAAATATCAAAACGTTTAGGAGCTACCAAAGGGACTGATGGCGGGACTGGAATTGTTGGACATCTACAAGTGCAATCTCTATCACTCATTAATGAAATTAGAATTTATACATGAATGATTCACACGCTCCTCCCCCTTCTTCTCCACTAGTTTTTTTTCCTGAATAAATTGACTATCATTATCCAAGTAATCCACTGAGTAGTACGTACCCAATAAAATTTTCTTCTTTGTGTATTAATATATCATATTATATATCAATGGAATGTGTGTCTGTGTGTGCTAAGGGGCCTTCTAGCATGGGGGGACATTGTCCTGTACCTCCAACCCTGGCCCCTAAGATTTCAGAAGAGCCGTCTGAAAGCTACACTTCATTGGACTGGTTATGCATAAAACAAAACCTTACCTCATTAAAATTTGACAAACTGTAGCTTTGGTGAGTCATATCATGGTGGACTGTAGACAGTCCAGTGATCGCCAAGCTACATACGTTGCTCGCCCCATTGTCATAAAAATTAGGCCCCGTTATACACAGATAATAAGGTCCAATCAATCGGATAATAAAATCGACGTTTGTGATCTGAATCTAAATCCTCGCAATACACATTTAGCTCTCATTTTAATAGATAAGTTATTCCATGATAGATAACTATTTTATTATAGATAAGAAATATATAAGTAATTAATTTTTTATTTGATTGTGTTATTAATTATTATTGTTAGAAAACATAATAATGAAGTTTTTTGTTGTTGAATAAATTGTGGATGTAATGTGAATACAATGTGGATAAAAGATTTATAAAACTTTAAAAAATGATTTGGTGGGTCCCCTTATTAATAAGAGGTGATAACATATGTTTTGATATATAGACACTTTTATATCAGTGTAATAGATTGAGCGAAATATCATAATTTCAGTGGGGACCTCGAATATAAATATCAACTTATTCTTATTTATACTGACATAGTTATATACACTTATATTTCACAAAAAAAATGTTTTTGAACTTATCACCAATATTTCACTTTATTCCCACACATTCCGCTACCCAAATAAGGTTTTAACTATGAAATTGATCTAGTCTTCATCATTCTCTTGTATAATATATTTTCTAGATTTTTTATGCACTATTAGAATCTATACTATTTTTGTGTACAACTATTCCATTAGAATTAATATGTTAACTTCAAGTGCTTTTACACTCAATCATTTTTATAGTCCAAAATAATGTTCTAAATATCTCATTAGCCTCATATACTCACTATAACGAGGTATGTACCTCATTAGAATTTTTTTATATTTTTTTATAAATTGTACCATTCAATTAATTGAAGGATATATTTCATATTTTTATATAAGAATGCATATAGTATTATATGAGGTATGTTATTTTTAAGGAAATAAAAATATGTGTGATCTGCGTTTTGGACTGTAAATGGACTAATGTAACATTTTCCTTATGTGTTAGATATTTGGGAAAAATTCATATAACCCCCTGTAAACTGCCAAAATCCATATAACCCTTAAAAAAACACTTATGTAAATTCAAATGGCCCCCTCAATTAAATTTTCGTTGACATATGAGGATTATCATGAGAATATTTTGTCTGATTAACCTTGACTGAAAGCATAGTATACCAAAAAACCCCTATAATGTACTAAAAATACAGAAAATCATCTATAAATAATGATTTTATCCTTTCGGATATGGTTTTATAATCTATCCGGTAAAATCATCATTTATAGAAGGTTTTGGTATACTGTGTTTTCAATTAGGGTGAATCAAACAAAATATTCATCATCTGTCAACAGAAGTTTAACTCAAGGGCTTATTTGAATTTACATAGATGTTTTAAGGGGGTTATATTAGGGCTGGTAAACGAGTCGAACGAGCCGAGCTTCGACCTGCTCAGGCTCGGCTCGTTTATTTTTAGTCTCGGCTCGGGATCGGCTCGGCTTGGTTACGAGCTTAATTTTGTATTCAGGCTCGGCTCGTTGGGCTCGTGCAAAGCTTGGCTCAGGCTCGTTAGAAGCTAAAATTATTATTTTTTAAACATTTTAGAAGTTAATTTTCACAAAGCACAACACTTTGTAGATGTTCAAAATTCCACACTAATAAACAATATATTCAAAATAAACAAAAAATAAACAACATATTTAAAATTCATCACCTTGAACAACTCCAACAGTCGACACCAAACATTTTAATCAAACAACCTTTCATAATTTAACCACCAAACAACCTTTCATAATTCAACAACACTAATAACAGTCCACACTAATAAATAGTCCAGTGAATCTACACTAATAAACAGTCCACATAAATAAACAAACATATTTAATAATAGATAACAGTCCATACTAATAGATAACAGTCCACACTAATAAACAGTTCAGTGAGTCCACACTAACAAATAGTCTACACTAATAAATAAACATAATAGATAACAGTCCACACTAACCACACTAATAAACAGTCCAGTGAGTCCAAACTAACAAATATTCCACACTAATAAACAAACATAATAGATAATAGTTCCTAGTCCACACATACCACATTAATAAACAGTCCAATAAGTCCAAACCACCTTGAACACCTCCAATCAACACCCTATAGATTACTGCATTGAACAAAAAAATAAAATAGCAAAAGATGCATAAGATGCATAAGTTCAAACAATGGATTGATCTTTGACACAATGGATTCACACAGACAAAGAAAATGCAAAAGATTTAAAATAAAAATGAGATATACCTCTGTAGCAGTCTCTCCACCTTCAATGACAACATGCATGAATTCTTCCTCGGTCTGTACATATAACATATAAGATAAATGAGATACATATTCTATAATCACTATGTTAATAGAAAAAATGTAGAATGTATAATTATACTTACATTTGATGACTCAACAAGACCAAAATCAGTACGTAACCAATCTCCAGTACAAATTAAAGCTTCGACTGTCTCGGGCTTCAATGAACTGCAGTACTGATCAAGAACTCTTCCTTTTGCACTAAAAGCAGACTCAGAAGCAACAGTAGTAGTAGGAACGGAGAGTATCTCACGATCCATTTTTGATAGGTTACGAAACTTGAGTGTATTTGCTTTTCACCAAACTAAAGCATCAAACTCATTATTCACATCATCTTCATGCAAGTAAACCCCTTCTTCCAAATAAACATCCAACTCTGACTTCATTGGTTGAACAATATCTAACTGCTTGGCCCATAAATCAAATTCATTTCTACTCTTAGTTTTTCCCTTAGCAAAGGGAGGAACACGGGATATTGTCACTACTTGATGCCACATCTTTTGATGCATAATCCTTGTACAGTTCATGTAAGTGATGACGCACAAGATCAATTTGCACCCTTGCTTCAGATGTAGAATATATTTGGGTTTTTTGCATATATACCCCTGTTAGGATCCTTGGTTGCATAAATACTCCTGTTAAGATCACAAGTGTAAAAATATCCTCATAAACTAATAAGTAGTGCATCGGTACCCCTCCGTTACCCGCCGTAAGTAGTTACGACTCCACTATAGTTAATTTATTAACCAAAATATGTATTTTACCATTTTACCCCTAACTAAAGCTACCTAAATAAGAAGAAAGAGAAGGGCATTATTGATTTTTCCTTGTACTTAACGGAGCAAAACAGCTATTTTTTAACCAAAGCTCACGGGGACTAACCACAAGGGTACCGATGCACTGCTTATTAGTTTAGTAGGGGTATTCTTGCACTCGTGATCCTAACAGGGGTATTTATGCAATCAAGGATCATAACAGGGGTATATATGCAAAAAACCCAATATATTTTGAGGAAACAAAACTCAATAAACATCATTTTATATCGAGGGTCTAACACTGCAGCAATTGCCATCAATAGATTGCACTCCCCCCAATACTTATCAAATTTTTCATCATCTTCTCAGTCATTCGAATCATGTAATCTCTAGTATCCAAACACATTAAATTCAATATTTCCTTTATTTTTTAAATCTCAGCAAGAAATAAATTTGAAGTAGGATAAGAACATCCTGAAAAAGCATTTGTTGCTTCATTAAAAATCTCTAAAAACTTGCACACCTCCAGTGCGTGACCAATCCTCATCAGATGGCAACTATTTGTAGTTAGGATCCCTTTCTTTGTACCTTGGAAACACTTGTTTGAATTCAATGGCAGACTCTAACATTGCATATGTTGAGTTCCATCTAGTAAGTACATCTAGGATTAAGCGCTTAGAATTAAGCAATTGCAATTGTTTCACAATTTCCATAAACTTGTGAAGCCGTGATGGGGGCATTTTTATATACTTGACACTCTCATGCACATTTTCTACTACATCCTGTATTTCACTCAACCCATCTTGCACCATTAGATTTAAAACATGTGCACAACAACAGACATGAAAAAAATTTCCACCAAAGAAAAGGCTTCCTTTCATTGAAAAATAATCTTACAAGTTTCTAACAGTCACATCATTTGCAAATGCATTATCTAAAGTGATAATTGACACCTTGTTCTCAATCCCTCAATCAATTAGACCCTTAAAGATGCGATCAGCAAAGGCTACACCAGTGTGTTGAGGTGGTAAATAATAAAAACTTAAAATTCTTTTCTGCAACGTCCAGTCTGAATCTAAATAATGTCTAGTCAAACACATGTATCCAATGGTTTGACTTGATGTCCATAAATCAGCAGTCAAACTTTGACACCCGGCCTGTTGAGGGGGAGGCCCAATAGTCCCAAAAGGCCCATGGATTGGGTGATGGTGATGGTTTGGTGTTTAGTCCCACATCGCCTAATGAGAAAAAATAGTCTGTGCTTATATGTGAGCACAACTTTTACACACCAAGACACATTTTAAAGCTGTGAGCCCATTTAGGGGAAAAGCAGACAATTTTTTATTGTGTAAGCCTGGGACGTTACAATTGGTATCAGAGCTTATCCATTTCGCGATGGTGGGTGTGGCCCCACACGAGGACGTGTGGCCCATTAGGGAGGGTGATTGTGACACCCGGCCTGTTGAGGGGGAGACTCAACAGTCCCAAAAGGCCGGATTGGGTGAGGGTGAGGGTTTGGTGTTTAGTCCCATATCGCCTAATGGAAGAAGATAGTCTGTGCTTATATGTGACACAACTCTTACACACCAAGACACGTTTTAAAGTCGTGAGCCCATCTAGGGGCAAAGTGGACAATTTCTTGTTGTGTAAGCCTGAGGCATTACACAAACTAAATCTGTCAATGCTAAAAAATGCAACTTTTAACATTTCTTTTTCAATTGTAAAAGCTTTCATTACATCATTCTTCACAGATTGACACTTCAATGGCTGATATCTTGGGTTAAATATTTTGAGAAGCAGTATAAAAAGCTCATGTTCAACCATTTTAAATGGATACTCATTCACAATAATCATCTTAGTAAGAATATCTCTTACCTTGTCCTTATCATACTTGTAGTTTGTTAACTCCCCTCCGCCATGAATTGCATCTACAATCAACCCTTCCCAAGCAAACAATTTCTACTACTTGCTGCCTTGACCCAAGATACTGGCTAGACGAACTGTGCAAACCTTCAAGTGTCTTAACAGATGGGTAGTGGCTTCCCCCGGAGTCATATAAAATGGCTGGTTGCAGTAGTTGCACTTCGCCTTTTGGCTTCCACTTTCATCCGTTAATACTGAAAAATTTTCCACACTTTTGATGTCCTCTTCCTTGTGGTTTTCTTTTCGGATATTTGAGATGCCTCTTGAGAAGGTTGAGATGCTCCTTCATTTGGAGTACTATTAGCTGTAGCAGCCTCTCCAGTTTGAGCCCCTATAGGTTGAGTAATGGAAGCCTCTCCAGATTGAGTAATGGAAGCCATATCTGGTGGACTGGTAGTGGTTGGCATAAACCTAGACAAAAGAAGCAATCAACATTGTTAATCTCCACAAAAAAAAGTGGGACTGAGAGTTATCTAAATAAGAAAGTCTAAGTACGTATTCTCTGATGAAATTTATACTCCAATGAACCATATAAACCAACTTATACAAATATAAAAGTTATATGCTTTATCATTACATATTATGGTGTCTAAGTACATGCTTGACAATGATAATCCATGGTGTCATACATACATAGGAGTATGCTAAACATGAAGTAAGGTATTTTTTTCTTTTTTCTTTTTATTTGAGAGGCATGAAAAGGATATTATCAATTGCACAACATACATCCATTTCTAAGTTTGCATGCATCTCTATTGAGGGTACAAACGATAATGAGTTTCGAAACTCTCCAAAATTCAGTTCCTATCATTCCACAAATATTATGTATAGATATTCTTTGATAAGTGAAAAATCAACTTCATGAATCCATTAACACCTTGAATGAACTTCCAAAGAATCCAAAATCATTTGAAAACAAAACATAAACATTTCAACTTTTTGACTTTACTGACTCCAAAAACTATTACAACAAAATCTTAAAAACACAAACCTATAAAATCCAAAGAGTCATCACCACCATAATCAGCAATGTAGAGATCTAACAAAATCAGTGAAAAAATAATTTTCTGAAGACCAATCCACAAGGTTCAAATGAAAATCGTCTCGGCATCCAACACCTATGCAAACATTTCCCATTACAAATCTCTCCCTCAAAACCCCAAATAAAACCAAAAGGCAAAACTCTTTACCTTAAAAGGCGAGGCTTTCGAGAGAGAGAGATCGCCGAGACGCCGAGAGATCGCGCTGAGAGATTGTCGTGATTCGCGAGAGAGGGATCGGCTAGGGTTTCCATTGCAGAGATGGGTCGCTGGTCGGCTAGGGTTTCCATTTGTAGAGAAAGCTAAGGTTTCCACTTTTCATTGATGAGAGATTGAGAGTCGAGAGACGAAGAGAGAGAATTAGAGATTGAAAAATGAAAATCAAGTAGACTAGTCGGGTAGTCGGGCTGCGCAGTCGGGTGGTCGGACTGGGCATTCGGGTAGACTAGTCAGGCTGGGCTAACACAGTAACACTAATGGGCTCGTAAATGAGATTGTCTAAGCTCGGGCTTGGCTCGTTTACAAACCGAGCTTTAAAATTTGTTCAAGCTCGATTCGTTTATCTAATCGAACGAGCCTGAACGAGCTTTAATTGAATCGAGCCCTAGCTGCTCGACTCATTTACTAGCCCTAGGTTATATGAACTTTATAGGAAAAATTAGGGGTTATATGGATTTCATGCATTTTATAAGGGGCTATTTGAATTTTTCCTTAGATATTTTCATAGGCTTATCGATGTATGTAAAGAACATCGATAACGTCTAGAGTTATAGGTTGAGGGCTTATTAAGAATAATCAAGAAGATCAAGAAAGAAAGTGGTTGAAGTGATGTGACAACCAGAAAGCATTCTATTTTGAGTGATCAATCACTTCAAGCCAATGATACGAAGGTATGTAATTAATTAATATTCTAAGAAAGGTACAGTAAATATCCTAGTACAAGAGCCCCCCTTTGACCAAAAATGTTCACGAGCATTCATTGGTGTATCAAAAGCCTTGAAAGAGAACAAAATCTCCCGAAAAAACAAACAAGAGGAAAAATTTGAGTTTCTACTGCTTCTCTTTTCTTCCTTTTTTTTTTTTTTTTTACTGTACATTAAAATAAGTAAATCATGTAAAACTGAAAAAGCTGGTTGGGAAGCAAAAAACAAAAGTTGATAACTGTGGGGCTGTCACTGTCCCCCTCTCACCTGCTCGAGCAATAAATGTGGGTTGGAAACACTAATGATTTGTATGAATGAATGCTTTAACACTTTGAAGAAACTTTTAATTGTTTCACTGTTTCATTATAAATGGATCTTTGATCACCATGAAGGGATACTTGCAGATTGTGTATTTTCTTTGTTTTATTTTGTCTATCTTACAAAATTTCAAGCTTGCCCTCTTCTTCTTTTACATGTACATTTTCTTTGTTTTTTTTTTTTTGTCTATCTTGCAAAATTATTTTAAGCTTGCCCTCTTCTTTTACATGTCCTTTTACTATTGTTCTACAGTGATATTTTACACTTTATTATACATGATCACGTGATGCCCTTTTTATTTATTTATTATTATTATTTTCTACCTACAAAGTCTAGATTTTGTTCCCCTTTTAGGTCTTCTTAGGCTTTCAACTCTAAACCACTGCCCACCTATCCCTCACTCTACATATACCCCTAGACACATTTGGATCAAAATTTTGTTGCTTCCCTCCGTCTACATGACTTCATTTTATTTGAGTCATCAAGCCTCCCCTCTTGAGGGGATCATTGAAAATCCAAGCCATATAAGTAGTAGTACTCCATTCACCCAAGAATCTCATGAAGCTTCTGCATGTATGTGCCCCGTCTTCTTCAACCCATCATCAACACAACAAGGACACCGTGGAGATCAACAACTGCACCAACACAACCATGATATGGTAATTAAGGACTACAATTTCCATTTATGTAATCTCTTTTTATGTGAAATCTATCTGGGTTAACACATATTTCTATATTAAATGATAAACACAGGTAAATAAACTTGATCCGAACTTTCTCCGACTGTCATTAGTTCCCGCCACCGACGATGACACTAAAGACTACAACTATAGCAATTACAAATCATCTATGATTGATGAGGATGGAGAATGCTCGGCGAGATGGATGCCTTCGAAGATGAGGTTTATGAGGAAGATGATGACCTCAAATAATCAGATCAAGAAACTAACTAGAAGGAACAATAAAGCTTTACAGAATCAACAGGAGCCTCTGATGCCTCCCAATGAAGGTAGCAACATCAGTAGCAGATCCAGTAATGGCGATCCCTCGAACAGCCAGATCAGAGTCTGCTCAGATTGCCAAACAACAAAGACTCCTCTATGGAGGAGTGGTCCTTGTGGCCCCAAGGTCTCTCTCTATTTCTCTACATACTGCTGAATGATTTAATTAACAAATTCTGTTGAGATTTGAATATATCTAAACTTAGTTATTTAAGGAATCAAGGAAAGAACACCCCATGAATGGGTGTTGTATATATTCATTAAATATATTATAAGATGCATTTACATCTCTCTATCAGTGAAAAATATTCTATGAATATTCTACGATCAATTGTGATTAATTATTTTGTTTCTTTTCATCTTTGCTTCCTCCAATCTTGCATTAGCTATGTTATTCCTCTTTCCATCTTTTCTTCCATCAATGGTGTATTTCTATCCATCTTTGCTTTGATTAATTATGTGTTTCTTTCCATCTTTGATTACTTTAGTTATTCGGTTTATAAGGATGCATGTATTGGTGCAGTCACTCTGTAATGCATGTGGAATTCGACAAAGGAAGGCAAGAAGGGCATTGGCCGCCGCAGCAATGGGTGGTGGAGGACTGATCACAACTGAGGACTTAGGTAAAGTGAAGAAGGATGATATGGGGGTGAATTTTACCCTCCCATTCAAGAAGAGGTGCAAATTTATGGATGGTGCTCGTCCTCCAAAGAAGAAAAAGCCCCGCCGCTTTGATGAATTCACGATTCGATTGAGTAAGAGCTCGGCGTTCCATCAGGTATTCCCGCAAGACGAAAGGGAGGCGGCGATATTGTTGATGGCCTTATCTTGTGGTCTCATCTGTGGTTGATCTTTTTTTTCTTTTTTTTTTTTGTTTGTGTTTAAGTTGTTGTACTTGTTTTGTGTGTCTAGCTTGAGAGAGCTGAGTGTGCGAAGAGCCTGAGATAGATTTATAATAACTGTAATAAAAAAGTTTTGGTAATGCTATCAAGTGTGTAATGGGGATTGATGTATCCTTTGATGGATGTTAAAAGGTAGATTTGATCTTCTCTGGAATGTTTGCTGGAAACACAAGGACAATAAATATTTAGGGTTAAAGCCTTTGTTATCAATAGATTTTCTCTCATCTATCTTTGCTATGTGTTTTAGAACTCTAAGCTTTGGAACTAGGTTTATGATGGAATTAGATTTGAAAGACCATGTCTTTTTAATTGTGTAATTCAGATTTTAACACTTGTCATTGAAAGGATATTTTATATTCTACAAATTCTCATTTCACGGACTCCCATAATATTTGTGCATCAAAATTGCACTGGAAATTCTTCGTATTGTTTTACTGGAATTTGGAATGATGTTAGATATATTTTATTTTAAAACTTTGTAGGAAATTATGTGAGCCTATTCCATGCATGTAATTAATTGCTTAAAATGTATTGGGCATCCCTCATCATTTTATAAAATTTTGGAGGCTGATTGCTCACCATATTATCAAAAAAAAAATTAATTGCTTAAAATAACTGACTTGTTTATTAATTAGGATTTTTTTTGCTAGGATTGTACATGTTAGACTTTTAGGAAGAAAGAATAATGAGACCTTATTCATTAAGAGAGAGACGAAACCCTTTATATAATGGTACAAGAACTAATACACGTGTAACACAATAATAATACTATACACATGTAATTTAACACCTCCGCTCAAACTCAACGTGGATCAAACGTGAGTTTACGAATGAGAGACAAGAATCTAGGAACTTGATGCATGAGACTTCGTAAAGAAGTCCGCGATCTGCTCAGTAGAGGAAATGTGCGGAAGCGTCAGTGTTTGAGCAAGGAAGTGCTGACGTACAAAATGACAATCGATCTCAATATGCTTAGTCCTCTCATGAAAAACTGAATTGTTAGCAATCTGAATAACACTCTGATTATCACAGTAAAGTGAAGTAGGACCTGTAACATCAACTCCAAGATCGACCGAGAGACGTCTAAGATTAACGATCTCCTTGGTCGTGATGGCCATATCTCGATACTCGGCTTCTGTGCTAGAAAGATAAACATCTTGTTTTTTGCTACACCAAGAAATAAGAGAATCTCCAAGAAATATGCAAAAACCAGTAGTGGATCGACGAGTAGTCGAATCTCCTGTCCAATCAGCGTCAGTGTAAGCTCGAAGAACCAAAGATGAAAATGATGACAGATAAAATGATCTTATAATAGTCCCACGTAAATATCTAAGGATCCTCATGAGAGCACTATAATGAACCGAACAACACTACAAGAAAACAGGACATTAGCTGCGAAATATTTCGTAGCAAAAACCTGTACTTTCGCAGCAACAGGTCTTTGTCCACGAAATCATTTCGTAGCTATTTTCGTTGTAACTACCTCGTCTGGGAAAACATTTTGCTGCGAAATATTATATTCGTAGCAAAAGGTAATCTTTCGTTACAAATGGCATCCTTTTGCTACGAAATGGATTTCGCAGGTAAAGGTCCTCTTTTGCGACGAAATTCCTGTCACAGCAAAAGACCACCCTTACCACGATGGACACCATTTCCTACGAAAATAATCTCGCAGCAAAAGGCAAAAGACCACCCTTACCACGATGGACACCATTTCCTACGAAAATAATATCGCAGCAAAAGGTATTATTTCATAGCCAAAGGTAACATTTTACTGCGACATTAATTAGCAGCTAAAAGTACATAAATTTAATAAAAAAAAAATTTGATCTTTCCCTGCGAAATACTTTGCAGGGAAAGATCACATTTTCGTAGAAAAAAACTTTTTTTATTTATTTAGAAAATTTTATATTATAGTTAAATAAATATAAAATGATGACAATAATAATAAAAACAATCTAAGTTTTTAATAAAAACTAATTCTATACATTACAAATTGTTATAATATCTTTTACAGGAAGAAAATTTCAACAACACATAATTTGAAAATTCTGAAATAGAATATTACAGCATAACAATTTGTAAGGGAGGTCAAGTGACATTCCCTCCAGTTTGCACACGAGGAAGTGAACCAGGACCTGACTCAGGTTTAAAAATCTCAATCGAGGAATGACCATAAGTTTTGCATGTCAGATCTTCTGAGCTGCTTAAAAAGACTATCAAGTATCCACTCTTTAACCTCACAGGACTAATTTGTTCCCCAGCACAATCTAATACTTATCGAGGCTGAGTCATAAAGATGCAGTTCAGAAGTACTGCATGACTACTGGACATCTCTCCTACATGTACAAACTCAAATATTTATTGAATGTTTGAAATACTTACAGTTATTCCCTCCTATCGAAAAATAAAAATAGAACTACTAGGTACATAAGTCAATTCTGCTGTCTTTCTGTAAACAAAGCCAATGCAGAAGGAAAACCTTCAATTCATTTCTTTTTCATTTATTTTCTTTTTTTTAAACTCCCAATTCCTCAAGGCATATCACTTATTGATTTCACTTCCTTTTGTTTTCCTTAACTTACTACTTTTCCATCTCAAACTTAGGCATTTTCGAAAAAAAAACATTACTCCCAGAATAGATCTAGATCCATTTTTCTATGATTTGCTTTGAAATGAGATGAATGCAAATTTTAAATTTCTCATAGATAATAGAAGCTTTGAAAGAACTTCTATAATTTGCTTTGAAAAAACATCCCAGAAAAAATAGAAGCTTTTATTGTAACTAAGTGACGTAACACTCAGTGCCTAGTAGACAGATCAAAAATCAATCGCAAAATAGGAAAAGATATGAATAGGCATCATGATTTGACAGGGAAAACAGGGAATATACCTTTGACCATTAGTAAACTGCTTGTCGGGAAGCTTCTGTGTTATAATCTGTTATTGAAGCATATCCTATAGCACATTTATGTTCGGGTAAAGAGAGAACCTGCGATGAGGAAAAGGAGGAGCTTTATAAGGGTATGATGGGGACAAGAATTAAATTGATTAACAATGCTTCAGTAGAAGACTTGCCAAGTAAATTTTTTTCACAATCTCCACTACAACATTAACAGTCTGGTGTAGTTCCAAGTCCACGCATGGCTCTCTCCTACGTTTCTGGAAAAAAAAATCACATGCTCATTTCAGCTGAATAAGATGACACCAACAAAGGTCATAAAAATGGCAACCAAAGTTTTCATTATGATTTCCAGATTGAAAGAATGAACATATTTTCACTATAAATATCCAAAAAGAGAGGCAGGAAAAAAAACCTTTTTAGATTCCAGACTGTCTGATTTCACATCCTTGGTCTTACTAAACAATTCTGATCGGAGGGATAAATCCACCAGTCCATCTAGCTTGTTAATGTCCAGGACAACAGCTTCAACAACACTTCCTTCTTCTACATTTTTTCCACCCACTGCATGAAACAACAAGTCAAAAATCAAGCAACTCAAGTCAGATTGAATGCTAAAATTTTCCAGAAATCACTTACATTGATATTGTGTGATGAAACCAAGAATATTGCTATGGTCTTTAAAGCTAACAGCACCCAATTCTTTTATCTCCTGAATCTTTCCCTTTACAATACTACCAATGCTGAATTTTTTCACCCATGTAATGCCAGAATCGCTGGACTCTGTTATTTGTAAGCCAGCAATCTAATTTATAAATGAAACACACAGAATGAAAAAAATCTGAGTATCACTTTAAATGATCACATGGCAACAAACAATAAATGCAATGGAGGTGGATACAATTTTCAAGTTTAAGAGAAATATAATGCCAAAAAAATTGACAATCAGGACTGACATATAATATTGCAACCAAAAGGTCAAACAACAATCACAAGCAGTTCAAAAAACCATAAGCATGTGAGATTGACAGAAAAATATTAAAAATAATAAAGTTTAATGCAAGTTACAACTATTTGTGTAATATTTTTTGTATTAATACTTATCATGTGAATTGAGGGCCAGTTAATACAAAAAGGATCCAGAAGAATAATGGGTCATTTACCCATTCTGGGGACTAAACAACAAACCCAGAAGAGTGCACCCAACGTATGTGGTGCAAGATGATGCCTTGTTGCAGCCACTCATTGACAGTTTTCAAGCTGCACATTCTAGGAAGGCAGTACCAAAGTCAGTTATTCTACAATTTTCATCTTAAATCACGGAATATCCACATTAATACCATGCACAGCAGGTCGTGACGGGATGAGTACCTTTGTTAAATTGCATAGCGTAGCTATGCTACTTTCATGAGATCTCTCAAAGAAGAAAGTCACAATAAATCTCTCATATGGAAAAGTCTATCAAACCAACATTCAAGATTCACCTTAGAGATATTCTAGAAATGTCATCGCCCACTCACCTGCTCAAGTTGATTCAACCAAAGCAGGTGAGAACTGCCGCATTTTAGACAACTCCTGAATCAGAAACGAATCTGACTTAAATCTTTGATCTTTCAATTTTTTCACTACTAATGACAAGTTCATCATATCCAGTAAGCCACACGTGGGACTTTGGAAATATTTATCATATCTGCAAATGTACACAGTCAGAACTTTACTGGAATATAATTTTCTTGCAATGGTGATCATTCCAAAAAATCTTTGTAAACCGATCTCCAATAAGTGATTACTATCAATAGATTTCACATGGGCAACTATTTTTGTAATTCAACCCTATCATGCAAACCACACGTAACATGAAATATATACTACATATATGATCATAAATTACTTGATAATGGAAAAGAAAAGAATGGATCCCCATACTTGTATATTTTTTCCAGATGTGTCAGATGTGCATTTTGGTTCAGTTTACTCCAGTAAAGCTGTTATATCTAGTGAACGCATTAGGCCAAAAGAGGGAAAAAAACACTAACACCTGAACTTTTAAAAAAAAAAACAGGAGGAATCTTTGGAACTTCAATCAAATTAGCTAATTGTGCATCCACTAAAGTGATATTTAAGACTGAACACGTGGATGCATAGTAAGCCACACTCATCCATCAACTGTTATGCACATGAAGGAAATAAAATAAAACACAACTGAACACCTGAGAGATAAACCATACAAATATAATTCACATTGTTAAACAAACCAACTTAAATCTAAATAACCGATTTATAAAAACTACAACAAAAAGTTCATAAATGGATGAAATACATAAAATGGACTACCTCAAGGAATTTTATAAGCAATATACATCACTTCTTCAAATCATCATCATATATGGATGAAATGCATAAAATATATATGGATGAATCCACCAAAGGTATGCAATGAGGATGCCTTAAAGGAGTGTTCCTCATTTAAATTAAACAATAAATTGAATATTGCCAAGTATGATAAACATCAAACATCCATAAAGAATTCAACGTACTGCATTTATTATCATGATCATTTTTCTTGTATTGCTCCCTCAACCCCTTTTTATCACAGAACCTACAAAGAAAAAAAGAGTCAGATGTCAAATGAACTCTAACCAACCATAAGAATTAATTAATAGCAAGTAATTGAAAAGAAGCAACCATAAGCGCAGGGGGGAATATTTATTGTAAAACGAAATCCATTTCCCTATATCTTACACCAATCATTCTATTAAATAGGTTTAAAACTTCCACATCATATCATTATAACCATGATGCACTTAGGCATCAAAGTTCATTAAACAAGAAATCCCTTCCACTACAACATGTACCAGAATTGTCTCTCAAGTTACTGGAGAACACTCGAACAAGCCAAGCTGAGAAGAGGCAAAATCAATGAAGAATGAGAAACCAAATGAGAAAACAAGGACAAATCAATAAAAACGTAAAGAAAATTTTAAATCCATTAAATTCACCAAAAAAGAGTTCTAAATTACTATTTCAACAAAGAAAATTAGAGTTTTGATTAGTAGTCTAAACCATACGTATGGCGGAAGAACGATGAATGCAATGAATGACAAGCTTCCTCACTACATGATAATTGTGCATTGGTATCCATCAGCTGCATATAAAATAGAAGTTAAATCAGTGCATTACAGTAGGTGATCCAAGAATACACTCACTACCATATTACCCACAAATAAAATATAACATCAACTCAAAAGTTAACACACACCCCACTCAAAAGTTAACAATCATTCAATCAGCATATCTCAAATGATCCAAGAAAAGTATACTTCTCACAAATATGGTGAAAGATCAAGATAGAATACTCATCAGAAATAAAAGATTGGGCTACTAGGCTCTAAACAAACACAGAGGCACATCTCAAGTCTCGACATTCATCAATCTAAATATATTAATTCTGAAACATCACTGTAAGCTACACAAAGAAAGAAAGAAAACTTAATTTGCAGTAAAAAACACAGCTCACCAATATATAGAGTTATGAAGACTATGAAACCATGACTTCATTATCCAAAAAAAGGAGAAAACTACATTAAAATGAGAACAAAAACCCCTATAAATCGCGGATTAAAGTGAGCAAAATAAACAATAAATCAATTATAAGAGACGCAGAACTAATACACTAACATTCTACATTAAACAAAAAAACATAGATCGATTAAACAAAAAAACACAGAGGCACACACCGATTTGGAGATGCAGAGCCACTTGGCCCGTTCGATGACCCTGGACACGATCTTCTTCACATTCACCTCCACAAACGGCAACACATCCGTCGCCCCTTCAAAAACCAAACCAAAACCCCCCAAAACAAGTTTCAGTGGAGAGAGAGAGAGAGAGAGAGAGAGAGAGAGAGACCGGGGCCGGCGAGGCCGATGACGGAAATGGACGACGACGAGGAGAGAGAGAGAGAGATAGAGAGAGACCCAAATCAAATATCAGAGAGAGAGCGAGAGACCGGGACCGGCGAGGCCGATGACGGAAATGGACGACGACGAGGTTGAAGGGGGGGTTGTTTGGAGAGAGTGAAAATGAGGGGGAGAGAAACCCTAAATTGTTTTGGAGAAACCCAAGTCTTTTGGCGGTGTGTTTTGTTTTTTAGAGAGAGTGAAAACAAGGGAAGCCCGAAATGGTATTTTTAGTAGATGTTTTTTAAAAAAATATGTGAACCGTCCGATATGTGGGTTAAATGATGTTCCCCTCTATAGTGTTTATATATAGATAAAGTAAAAGAGTATCTAAATTTAAATATTTGTATATAAACATATTATAAATATAATAATAATCATTTTTTTTATTTTTAAATTTAAAATAATACTTAAATTTTAATTTTAATTACAATAGATTTTATTAATTCTTATTTTAAATAAAGGGCAAATGATTTACTTTTACTTTTTATATTTTTATATTTTATATTTTTTTTGAAAACGGATGTTCCCCGTTATGATACTCTGACCTTCTTACGGGATAGTTGTGATTGATATTTCATTTATGTTGTCTTTGTATATTCAATATAATAATAGCACAACATTTTCTTAGCATTATATTTGTAAACATATGTTTTATTTTTTATTTAAGGATTATTTAGTTTTTGTATAATTGTCATTATATATATATATATATATGTGTGTGTGTAAATCAATTTTTTATTTATTTATGATATTTATGATCCCGTGTTAAGCATCCATGGCTGAATGGTTAAAGCGCCCAACTCATAATTGGCGAATTCGTAGGTTCAATTCCTGCTGGATGCAGGCCAATGGGAACGTTCAATAAGTCTATTGGAATTGGATCTTTTATAAAGAGAATCTCATCATCCATACATAACGAATTGGTATGGTATATTCATATAATAACATATGAAAAATAAGAATTATAATTCTTATCGATACAGGAACTCATAGGGAAAAAAATGGATTTATGGATGGAATCAAATATGTAGTATTTACCGAAAATAGTATTCGGTTATTGGGAATCAATATACTTCTAATGTCGAATCAGGATCAACTAGGACAGAAATAAAGCATTGGGTCGAACTCTTCTTTGGCGTCAAGGTAATAGCTATGAATAGTCATCGACTCCCGGGAAAGGGTAGAAGAGTGGGACCTATTAAGGGACATACAATGCATTACAGACGTATGATCATTACGCCACGTGGCACGTGTTTTGATAAGAGCATGATAATTAATACACACATACACATACACACTCTCTCTTTCTCTCTTTGTGTGTGTGTGTGTGTGCATGAATCCTTTTTTGACTAAAATATAAGTTTTTTTTTGCTAAAGCATACAATAATACGGGGTATTGTAATACAGGGTATTGTAATTTCCCTGAATTTCTCATTTTATCTCCATAGAAACTAATAAATAAGTCTTGATATATAAATGATCATTTTATCTTTTAATGGAATTTAATATAACATGTGCATTTTTTAAAAATAATAATTTTACTCCTAACTAAATATATGATGTATAAAAATATGATATTCAATTCGTTTGGACAGTGGATATATATACGGTGTTTTGGATTGGACAGTGCATTGAATATATGACTGTGATGATATCTTGTTTGAAATAGTGGTGTGCCTTGATTATTCTATAAGCACATGTCACAGAGAAATGAGTTTTGTGCAGAATGGAATGTTAAGAACAAAGTAGCTAGAGAGCGATAACTGAAAATCTAATTTGGCATTGGGCTCATTAAAGACAATAACAAGCGAATTGTGTGTAAGTCAAAATGAATATGATCAAATTTAATAGCAACGAATCTCAATTAATTACGTAATGTCATTCGGAAAAGAGTTCATCAAGCGCATACATGATCCAAAATGTTCTTTCGAATATTTAATTATAATAAACACAAGTAATATAATTAATCATCTCATTTTATTATTAAAATAAAGTACATATCTAGACTGAATATATTAATTTGTATCCACATTATTTATTTATATATATCTCAATGAAGAAAAATATGTATGAAAAAAAGACCCTGAAAAAAGAATTATGTAATAAATAATGTTCTAGTATATATGTCTAGAACAAAATTATAGAAAGGAAATTACATTTATAGCCAAAAGGATCTTAGTTTGATAGTAATGCATTGTAGATCAACAAATTAAAATCTTTTAAAAATCCCTAAACAGTTTGCTACAAAATTAAATTTCGCAGCTAAAAGTTATGTTTTGCTGCGAAATTAAATTTCGCAGCCAAAAGTCACATATCTTGCCACGGGATCTAACCCCATAGCAAAACGTCATATCTTTTGCTACGATATTCATTTTCGCAGCAAAAGGTTATCTCTTTTGCTACGAAACTCAATTTCGCAGCCAAAAGTCATATCTTTTACTACGAAATGTGAATTTCGCAGATAAAAGTCATACTTTCTGCAATAAAATTAAATTTCGTCGAGAAAGATAAAACTATTCCCTACGATTTATAATTGTGTCGGTAAAAGTCACATTTAGCTACGAAAATGAATTTCGCAGAAAAAGATTCGCAGCTAATAACCCAATTTGTTGTAGTGCAAGGAGCAGAGACGGACTGATTAACTATGCTGACTGCATGAGCAATATCAGGTCTGGTAATGCAAAGATACACTAGCTGACCCACGATCTGTCATTATCGTGTAGGATCAAGAAGGAGCTCTCCATCAGTAGGACGCAGCTTTACATGAAGCTCAAGTTGTGTGTCAGCACTGCGAGTGTCAGATATAGCGGCACGATCAATAATATCTGCTGTGTACTTCTGCTGAGAGAGAAGAATGCCCCGCTTACTTTGAGCAACCTCTAGCCCTAGAAAGTAGCGAAGAGAACCAAGATCCTTCATCTGAAACTAACTACTGAGGTGACGCTGAACAAGAGTAATACTGGCTGAGTTGTCACCAGTGATGATCATATCATCCACATATAGAAGTAGAATCACCTGACCCTGCGATGATGATCGCACAAACAAAGAGTGATCCTGAGAGCTCTCAACAAACTCAGCTGATAGAATAACACTGTGAAAATGCTCAAACCACGCACGAGGAGCCTACTTAATACCATATATAGCACGCCAGAGATGATAGACATGTAGACCACTTCTGATAAATCCACATGAAGAAAGACATTCTTCACATCCATCTGAAAGAGCGGCCAATGACGAGTCGCGGCAACTGCAAGAAGTGTGCGAACGGTGGTCATCTTGCAACAGGGGCGAAAGTCTCCTCATAATCGATCCCATACTCTTGTGTGAAATCACGAGCAACTAGACGAGCCTTGTGTCGTTCAATGGATCCATCAGGTTGATGTTTGACCTTAAAAATCCATTTACAACTGATAGACTTAACAGCGGTGGGAAGAGGAACAATATCCCACGTATGAGTCTCCTGAAACGCTTGAAACACCTCAGCCATGGCCTGTCGCCACTCAGGGTGCTGAACTGCCTCTTGATAAGACCTAGGTTCCCGATGTGTTTATGAATTGCTGCAAGAAAGACCTGAAGTTGTGGAGAATAAGAGCTCACTGTGGCAAAACCAAACTGATCAGGTGATCCACTATCAAAACTTTAATGGGTAGGCGGACGACGCTGGTGTTGGTATCGTCGGAATCTTCCGAGGTGGGGATCCGGCGGGGTGCGCGGGGTGTGTGCGTGCGTGTGTGGGGGTTCTTCGGGGATTCGGATCGGATGCGTGCCCTGGCGGGCTCGGTCGGATCGTCTTCTCGGAAGGGTGAGGATGTCGTTCCTGGTTGAGGCGCCCGATAGCGTCTCAAGAGGATTCAGGGGTTTGTGTGATCGCCACCTGCTTTTTCTAAATGCAGGAAAAGGTTGGGTTGGATTTGATCGCCTACGTGGGGAGTTTGTGGGGTCTCCGTTCTGAGACACGGATATACCGTACACAGAGGTGAAAAACAGATAATCCTATTCTGCTTCCAGGGCTTGACTAAAGGAGTCTTGGGACATAGGGGTGCAAATGGGGTGTGTATAGGGGGCGGCTAGTTGGATCTAGCAGTCTGGTGAGGGGCGGCTACTTGTCACGCCCCAGGGCGGCCGTCCCCGAGACGTGGCAATAATATAATATCAGCTATCATAAACAAGAGGTCAACAATGACTCCAATAAACAATACACAAGGCTAATGAAGCAATGACAACTGATAATACAACTGAAAAGCGGAAGCATAAACTATCAATAAGTCTGTAAACCGAAAATATTATTACAGACTCGAATACACAATCACTGTCCTGTGAGAGCCAAGTCTAGCCAATAAAATACAACAAGTGCCACACGCACGAATTACCAATACACAAGACTCTAGGACTGCTGACAGCCTCGCACTCGCCAATCCGCCGGACAGAACGTTTCCACGCACGCAAGACCACGCCATAGGAAAACTCCAGCTCCACGCCCAACAACGCCCCTGTAAAAGAAACAGTACGCGAGGGGTGAGCTACAAGCTCAGTGAGTGGTCGGAAACCGAACACCACTATAACAATTTAATGTTAAGGCAATTTCCTTTCAAGGAAAGACATGGGTTGAAACCCAATGGATAATAGGGTCACACGGCGGTGCAACCCGTCTCACCCACACCCTCACTCCCGAAGGGAGACTCTTGGGACTCTTGGGGAGAGACCATACCGTTTGTCAAGGAGACGCGGAATTACTGGTCTAAACAACACTATTGTGATCATCTACATAGAGATAGTTGTTATCGATATCTCTCAACATCGATACTTAACCAGACCCAACCAATATGGGAACGGGTGAACAAACCAATGGGTCACGTAGCGACGTGACTTAACACATTCATCGCCCCGACCCTGAAGGGGAGCTCCAAAGAGACCCGGGGACAAACGAGGGTTAACCATAACACCACGTGTTACTGGTTAACGAGACACAACGCATCCATCTGCTACGAGGTAGAGATATACTTCGATACCTCAAGCGTCAGAAGTAACAAACCCAGAGTATACTCGATGGGTATTTGGGTCACGTGGCGACGTGACAACAACTCATCCTCACCCTAGCCCCCGGAGGGGTGACTAGGGACTTTTGAAACGAACTCAGTTGCTCTACACCCATCGTCATCCGGTAGCCCTCTCCCGGGGAGCCTCTACCTGGTAGCCTCTCCATGACCGCTATCTCTACCATATGGGCGCACCAATAGGTGTCATAAATACGTCTGGGAGCACCCCACAGGACAACTACGAGCCGGGCAGCTTCAACACGGATCCGACGAAGGGGAGAACGACTTGAAGCCCGAAATATCACTTGGTAGCTCTCTCCCGTGCAGCCTCTACCTGTCGGCCTTCCACGATCAGTACATTCCCTAGATGTGTACCGCGGTACGCATCGGTAGCACCTACAAGTGGTGGCACCCTACAGGACAGCTTCTATGTCGGGTAGCTTCGACTCATGACGATGTCAGGAGGAAGCACCTTGCGTTCGCAATGCGAACCCTATGGGAAAGCCAACTACCCTTGGTACTTACACACATATATCGATGATATCGAATACTCTTGTATTCCCACACGGAGGCGTCACTCGAACGCGAGGACTATCTCTACACTCGTGTAGAAAAGCCAGGGGCATAACCCAATAGGCGGTTCAGACACACGCCTGGCACGGGTAGGCCCAAGTTACTACCGTAGCTATCGGTTTAACAAAACCGAGGCCTCGATGAATTCTTCAGAATTCGATACGAATGCATCACTCGGATGCAAGGGTGATTACATCGCTAGCGCTTTAACTAATAGGGTACGACCCGACCGCGGGTCATACCCTCGCCTATTACGGATAGGCCAAATTAGTTAACATGCGCATATATATATATATAAGGAGAATCATAACATGATAATATGTGCCACATGCACAATAATATATATATATAACTATAGGGGTACTCCCTAACATGGATTTACATCATAAACAACAAATCATACAATATGCATACAAGGTATGACCCACTTAAACATGCTTATAAGGCCATAATCATACAATCACACAAAATATATCATAGCATTCGTTGGTTATCACCAACTTGAGAGGAAAGGGTCAAGCGCGATCTCGCGCACTAATCGGTGCATACTAATTTTCTCAAGCGCACCTGAGTCTAGTAGGAACTACATCTACTTACTCAGTTTGCGTAAAGAGGGAGGGCGAGAGAGAGGGAAAGTCTCATCCTCTCCGGAAAGGCTGGTCATAGTTTTGCCCCAACAGATGGGTGCAACAACTACACCATTCCTCCAGTCTAATCATAAGGGAAAATATTAGCACGCATTCGGTTATTAACCCAAGGTTTGACATGCTGGATATTACTCATATAGGGGAGGAGTATTACAATACTACCTAAGGCATGCATATTCTATACATCCATACACTCATTCGAAAATATATGCCCAAAACACAAGGGGCACATGAAAACACATTTATTCAAACATGAATGCATATATAAGCAAGTATAGGGTAGAATAGGGGTTCTACACAATATACGAGCTATACAACCCTAACATGCAAATATCTAGCATATTTAGGGGTCGAGATGTCCCAAGGATGCACAATGCACGGCGGCGTGCATCGAGCGCATCCCAAAGTGTTGGATCGAACCACTCACCTAACGAGCGCACGGCTCGCGAAACGCAAGAGAGCGACGAGTTGAATCCGAAGCCTGAAATCAATCCGCCAAGGATCATCCCATGGTTGCATTTGGCTATAACAAGCTGCTCAACACCACGAAGCACTCCGAACGTGTCTGAGCACCGCAAGCACGCCCTCGAGTACCCCGTGCACGCTGCCCATGCACCCTGCACGCATCAAACAACGTCAAGCACGTCCTCGAGCACCTCGTGCATGCTTCCCACGCACTCCGCACGCATCGGGCAAGGCCAAGCACGCCCTTGAGCACCTCGTGCACGCTGCCCGCACACTCCGCACGCATCGAACAACGTCAAGCACACCCTCGAGCACCTCATGCACGCTTCCCGCGCACTCCGCACGCATGCGAGCACCTTATGCACGCTTCCCGCGCACTCCGCACGCATGCGAGCACCTTATGCATGCTTCCCGCGCACTCCGCACGCATGCGAGCACCCCCACAAACATGTGGCATGCACACCAGCTACAAAAGAGATGGCTGAACCCAACCGAGGAGAGCGGGAGGTCCATACGCGGCTCCGGCATGCCCGCACACCGCTGCTCCACCGCCAACACCCCCGACGCCCCGCACCTCCTTACAAACAACACACCTTCAAATACATTGGAAGAGGAGACTTCATCACCACCTCCACCAACAACCAAGCACTCCTTATATGCATAAGAACCACAAAAAGAAGAGGGAAAACTCACCAAAGGAGAGGGGGGAAAAGGAAAGGAAAGGGGGGCGTAGGGGCTCGCAAGCGCACCCTCGGCCACCCCAACCGCAACCACCGCAACCACCACCTCTTCCTTGCTCTTCTTCTTCAATGTGGCATTACAACAAACACATGGGGGGCTGCTGTCCAAAGGGGAGGGGAAAACAATGAGGGGGAGCTTGAGGAAGATGGATTAAGAAGGGAGGATAACAAAGCACAACAACAACATAAACACACCTTTTCCACTCCTTTTTGATCTTCTTCTCCACCACCATCACCTCCTCCACCCAAAACACATACAAAAGGGGGGCTGGACCAGAAAAGAGAGGAGGAGAGACCCAAAGTCGTGCACATTTGGGGATTAAATAAGCAAAGGTCGAGTAAATGACCAAGTCATCCTCGGACTTAAAACCTCTGCGCAGCCTTCACTTAAACGGCCATAACTTCCTCAATACAGCTCAGAATTGCACGATTCCAGTGGCATTTGAAAGATAAGACGATTATCTACAACTTTCATGTTTACACCCAGATCAAATAACCTCTCCAGCTATTCCAAAATCTAGGCTAAACATCTTACAGGGCTGCTGCCTGGATTTCTCAACTTCGGGGTATACTCGGAAAAATACCCATAACTTTTAATATACGAATCCAGTTGATCCAATTCCACTTCTATATGGAAGCTATCACCAAACTTAACATCTCATAATAATATCGGATTTTTATCTCTTCGTCTTGGATTTTAACAAAATCAAATCCAAATATCAATCCGAAAGTGTATAATTCCAAAAACGTTATCGGAATTAAACGAAAATTTTATGGGCAGTATTAAACTGTACCAAGACCCATAATATGCAGTTATATCTTCAATTAGAGTCCTCCAGTCCCAGCAGGTAGCTAAAAACCAAAATTTTAGCGACTCCGATCGAAAATAGGACTCTAAATGACACAGGCCTAACACTACTAGGGTTTAGCCATCCTAGGTCTGGTCTGGTTTGGGCAGAACTTCGGTAAGAAATGAGTTTGGTTTTGGGCAGAGGCTAAGCTAGGTTTAGCCCGGGTTTCTGGAGGGTAGAATGAGAGGGCATTTTATATAGGAAAATGGGTATTTCTCTCACAAAAGGGGCTCTCTCTTTCTCTCTCTCTCTCTTGGGATTTCTAGTGGTGGAAGGGATTGATCAAGTGAGGATGGTGGGTTGAAGATGTTGATTGGTGATGTTGTATTTGGGCTTGGGACCTTCTCTATTTATAGTAAAAGAGAGGCAGGGAAATATCCCGGGGGTAATGGAGTGGGTTGGCTTCGATTAGACCTCTCATTAATTCTCTGGTTCTTCTGTCATAGACCAGGTGAAGGGCGGCTAGTTCCAACTAGCCACCCAGGATGGGGCGGCTACTTCCTGGTAGCCGCCCCTATCATGACCTGCCAAACGTCCCATCTCTGACAAGCGGTTGTTAGACCTGTGTCATTTAGAGTCCTAATTTCGATCGGAGTCGTTAAAATTTTGGTTTTTAGCTACCTGCTGGGGTTTGAAGACTCTGATTGAAGATATAACTGCATATTATGGGTCCTGGTACTGTTTAGTATTGCCCATAAAAGTTTCGTTTGATTCCGATAACGTTTTTGGAATTATGCAGTTTCAGATTGGTATTCGGATTTGATTTTGTTAAAATCCAAGATGAAGAGCTAAAAATCCGATATTATTACGAGATGTTCAGTTTTGAGATAGCTTCCATATAGAAGTGGAATTGGATCAACTGGATTCGTAAATCAAAATTTATGGGTATTTTTCAGAGTATACCCCGAAGATGAGAAATCCAGGCAGCAGCCCTGTAAGATGTTTAGCCTAGATTTCGGAATAGCTGGATGGGTTATTTGATCTAGATATAAACATGAAAGCTGTAGATAATCTTCTTAGCTTTCCAATGCCACTTAAATCATGCAATTCGGAGCTGTATTGAGGAAGTTATGACCGTTTAAGTGAAGGTTGCGCAGAGTTTTAAGTCCGAGGACAGCTCGGTCTTTTACTTCTCTTTTGCCTATTTAAGCTCCCCCATTGTGCACGACCTGGGGCACTCTCTCTTCCTCTCTTTGTTCTGATCAGCCCCTTTGTTGTGTATGGTATGGGTGGAGGTGGTGGAGAAGAAGGAGCACAAATAGGGGTTCAAAAAGGTGTGTTTATGTTTTTGTTGTGCTTTGTTATCCTCCCTTCTTAATCCATCTTCCTCAAGCCCCCCCTCATTGTTTTCCCCTCCCCTTTGGACAGCAGCCCCCCATGTGTTTGTTGAAATGCCACAATGGCTTAGAAGAAGCAAGAAGAGCTAGGAAGAGGTGGTGGTAGCGGTGGTTGCGGTCGAGGTGGACGAGGGTGTGCTTGCGAGCCCTCCATCTCCCCTTCCTTTCCCCCCCTCTCCTTTTGGTGAGTTTTTCCTCTTCTTTTATTGGTTTATATGCATGTATAGGTGTTTGGGAGGGCATGCATGGGAGGTGTTTGAGTTTGGGTGCATGTGGGAGGCTTGGGGGAGGGCTTCGGCTGCTGGGTGCGCGCGGGAGGCTGTCCGCGCGCGTGCGCGCGCAGGCAGGCGCGCAGGCTGGCGCTGGCGGGCACGTACGCGTACGTGCGGATACGCGCGGTAGTGCGCGGGGGTACGTGCGGGGGTGCGCGTGGGGGCGCGCGCGAGCACGCATGTGTCTGCGCGCGGTGCGCGCGCGGCGTGCGCACGGGACGCCCGGGGCTCCGTGTGCGTGCGTGCAAGGCTGTCGGGGCCCGGTTTGGGCGTGCTGAGGGTCGGCACCCTCTGGTGGGTGTCCGGGGGGCTCGGGCACGCGTGCGTGCACGCACACTTGCGTGCGTTCGAGCCCATTTGCGTGCATGTCTATTCTTAGACCTTCCTAGTTAATTTTATGTGTTTATTTGTGGTTATACTCACCCTTATTGATATCCTTGACTTACAGATCTCGTCGGATGGGATGCGCGTTAACCAGGGTATCGGTGAGTAGTTTGATTCCAACACTTCCGGGAGCGCTCGATGCACGTAGTCGTGCTTCGCGCTTTCATGGGGCTTTAATTGCACCCTAAATATGCTAGATATCATGCATGCTAGGTTATAAAGCTCGTATATTGTGTAGAACCCCTATTCTACCTTATACTTGCCTATGTATTGTATAGAATATGGCATGACTTAGGTAGTTTTGTTTGAAATACTACCCCTATTTATCAAGCATGTTTAACTTGGGTTAATAATGGGTGTATGCGTAATATTCCTCTGATTTAGTACTTAAGGGTGTGGTATAGTTGTTGCACCTTTCTGTTGGGGCAAAACTATAACCAGCTCGAGAGAGGATGAGACATTCCCTCTCTCTCGCCCTCCCTCTTTTCGCGAGCGGAGTAAGTAGATGTAGTTCCTACTTGACTCAGGCTTGCTTGGAATTATTGGCATGCACCTGTTGTTGTGCAGATCGCGCTTAACCCTTCCCATCTAGGTTGGTGTCATCCAACGTATGTTAGGTTATAATTGGTGTATTTGCCTGTTTGTCTTCGTGTATGCATGTTAAGTAAGCCACCCTTGGGTATTTATTGCATATTATGTATATGCCTATTTGGCCATGAGCCTTATCTAATGAGATTAGACAAGTGTATGACCTATGGGGTCATACCATGGCTTTGACACTTAGAATAAATGTCTTCCCCGCATCTGAGTTATGCGCCCTGGAGGGAATTCATGAGAATTCGTTGCGCTTAATCGGTGTTTGATGACCGATGACGACGGATCCAAGAGGATCGTATTCGTGAGCGTAGATTGTTTTTCCCCTTCGTTGGATCCGTGTAGGAACTTCCCGGCGTCGGAAACGCTGTCCTGGCACCGGGCTCCCATCTGTAGGTACCATCGCTGCGGTCGATAGTGTACTGATCGTGGGAGTATGTCAGGTAGAGGCTACCCAGGGAAAGGGCTACCGGTGGACCAAGGGCTTAGAAACGATCTAGTCTCTTCCCAAGAGCCTGGGTCACCCCTTTGGGGGTGAGGGTGAGGGATTGGTACAGTTCTCCCAACAGCCTAGGTCACCCTTCGGAGGTGAGGGTGTTGGTATGAGTGTGGTGGGCTCGAGTTGATACTCGACCCACCAGCTTGTGTTGTTGATTTTCCCAGAGGGTTCACGTTGCGAACATGTAGTGGTTCCTCCCAACATCCTTGTATTCCGAGGCTCCGACGTTGAAGCTGCCCTGACAAAGGACTCCAACTTGTAGGTACTCCCGATGCGTTCGGCAGAGGTACTGATCATGGGAGTATACCAGGTAGAGGCTACATGACGGTGGGCCATCGGGCGATATTGCGAGCGTGAATAGTTCTCCCCTTCGTCGGATCTGTGTTGAACTGCCTAGGTCTGAGTCATCCTGGGTGGAGCCCCCACCTGTAGGTACCATCGATGCACTCGACAGTGTACTGACCGTGGTCGGCTCCAGGTTGAGGCTGCCTGGGAGAGTGCTACTGGATGACGAACGGTGTAGAACAGCAAGTTTTATCCTTCAAATCCCTAGGTTTACCCCTGTGGGGGCTAGGGTGAGGGCGAGTGTGAGTTGTACCCATCGAGTATACTCTGGGTATACCTCCTAACGCTTGAGGTGTCGAATTATATTTCTACCTCGTAAGCGGATGGACTCTTGTGACTGTTATGCGGTAACACCAAGTGGTTAACGTCTATTCCTCCCTGTGAGTCCCAAAAGCCTCCACCCTTGGGTGTGAGGGCGATAACGGGGTATTGTCACACCGCCGCGTGACCTTGTTAACCGTTGGGTTTCTACTCATGGTTTTCCTTGATAAGAGATTGCCTTAGTATCAAATGATTATGTTGGTGTTTGGTTTCTGACCACTCACTGAGCTTATAGCTCACCCCTCGCGTACTGTTTTCCTTTACAGGGGTGTTGTTGGGCGTGGAGCTGGAGCTTCCTTGTGGCGTGGTCTTGCGTGCGTAGAGCGTTCTGTCTGGCGGATTGGCGAGTGTGAGGCTGTCAGCAGTCCTAGAGTCTTGTGTATTTGTAAACCGTGCATGTGGCACTTGTTGTATTTTATTGGCTAGACTTGGCTCTCACAGGACAGTGATTGTGTATTCGAGTCTGTAATAATATTTTTGATTTACAGACTTATTGATATTTTTCTGCTTCCGCCTTTCATTTGAGTTATCAGTTATCATTGATTGTTAGCCTTGTGTATTATTTATTGGAGTCCTCTGTTGACCTCTTGTATGATAGATGATGCTTATATATTTGCCACGTCTCGGGGACGCCTGGGGCGTGACAGCGGTGGCTTGGGTCGGTTACTTGGGTTGATCCGGCCAAGAGAGGGCGGCTAAAGGTCATGACCCGCCGCAATGATCAGCATTTAATACTGCTTTATGTCCCATCCTGGGAACTGGTCCAAAGTCGACCAGGGGGGCGGCTAGACCTAACTAGCCGCCTAATGCCAGGCGGCTAGTTAGAACTAGCCGCCCCTAGCCAGGGACTTAGGGTTTTTGGGTCTTAGGGTTAGGGTTAGGGTTTCCGGTTTAGGTTTAGGTCAAGGCTAGGGTTAGGGTTTAGGGCTTAGGGCCAGGGTTTAGGGATTCCGGTTTTAGGTTTAGGGTTCCCGGTTTAGGTTTAGGTCAAGGCTAGGGTTAGGGTTTAGGTTCAGGTCAAGGCTAGGTTTAGGGTTTAGGTTCAGGTCAAGGCTAGGGTTAGGGTTTAGGTTCACCGAACCTTTGGTTCTCTACTTGGATGCCCAACTGTGGGATTTTCTGTGTGTTACTTGAAGTATTTCTGTCTCTCTGGACGGTCAAAATTGGGGTATCTACAATTGTCCCTCATCAGACGGAGTCTTTGTGCGAAACAGGAAAAACTTTGACCGATGATAAGGAAAGAGACCCCTATTTTGGCCGGCTCGACCTTCAAGAGTTTATGCCAACACGAACAGTACTATTCGGGGAGTTGATTTAGACTGTCAGAGGCTAGGTCTTGACTTAGAATTTTTAGCCGAAAGGATGATCCAGGTGGAAGGCAGGGAAAAGTAAATGGTGAGTGATCCAACCCGCGGTTGGGGTTCTTAGCTATCGTGCGTGGAGCAGCCCAGCATCAGTTTCCTCGTGCCTACGTTCCCGTGCTTGGGAAAACTCAGCAAGGAGGGGATATAGCCGACAGAAAGCAAGTAAAAGTTGAGTTGGGTGAATTGGATCATCCGAAGGATAAGAACTCTGGAAAAGAACCAGAACTGAAGAAATTCGAATTTGAATGTTACTGAAAGTACAGCAAAACTTCAGGAAAGTCGTGTTTGATCAAGTAGTGTCTGGAAATAAACCAATACATGGCTGTTTGGTATGGAGAACCTTGGAATTTAGGGCTGAAAAGATATTGGAAATGGGTTTTTAATGAAAACGGAGAAACTGGGAGGGGCGGCTACTCGCGTGTAGCCGCCCCTAGACTGGATCCCTTATAACCGAAAAGACCTTCTCTCTCTCCATACGTTTTAAAACGGTTTCTCTTCCCTCCTCTCTTCTTCTCTTCGGTTTCAAACTCAAAAACCCTGATTGCTTTGCCTTTCTTTCCTCCATTTCGACCTCAATCTTTCTCTTTCTCTTGATTTTGAAACCCTAGATTTGGGTTCTCCTTTTTCTTTTTAAATCGAGGAAGATGACGAGGTCGAAGGCGATCGTTTCAAGGGGAAAACGACCATGGGTGGCTCGTGGAGAGCGTAACCCGAGCTCTTCATCATCGGAGAGCGATAGGCCGGAGGTCGAGGTCGCGGGAGAGGGTACGGGTACGACGGAGGTGCCGCCGGCGGACATCGGCGTGGGTGAGGTTGGGGATTTGCCTTCGGGGGCTGTCCCAGAGGTAGGGGGGGAGTATGATAGGCTATACACGCAAGAGAAGGCGTGGGGATCGACCGGTGGCGGTCGAGGAGGTGGTTTCGGCGGTCGGGGGATCGGTTGAGGGTGTAATTGAGGGGGTTAGTGAGGATGTGAGGGCGTCGTTGGATGCCCTCATTGGGATGTTGGATAGGGAGGCCACAGAGGCCAGGGCTGAGGAGGAGGAAAGTAGGGCTATGAGGGCTTTTGCGGAGTTTATCTCCGGTGTGGGGAGGGTGGAGGGGATAGGAGAGGCTAGGGATGAGGCCGGGGAGGCCGAGGGTATGGGCACCGGGGCTGTGGAGGCCGGTGTTGGTGCTGAGGCCGAGGAGGCCGTGTTCGAGGAGGATGAAGAGGAGGGGGATGATGATGGGATGGACGATCCCGACGAGGCCGAGGTGGACGCTCCTGGGTCCACACGGGCCATGGTATGTTCCTAACCTTTTAGTCTTAGCCTTTTACTTTGGTGTATATGCATGTGTCTTGGTGGTATGAATAAATGATTTAGCGTACTTGTGTATGTGTATTTTTAATAAGCATGCTTGGTGTATAAGTTAATCACGGTGGGATGTGTAAGCATGCTGTATGAGTTTGTTTTTTTTTTATTTTTATAGGGAGGGGGCAATTTCTATATATATATCCATGTTTGTTATATGCATATAAAGGAGAGAGAAGTGATATGGCTAGTATGCTTGCATGCGATACTTTTCTATGTGTATATGACTTTGTACGTGTTTGATCGTGGTAGAGCACGAGAAATTGTATGCATGCCTTTCATGGGTTCATGTGCTTTCTATATGTTTTAGGTGTGTTTGGGGAAAGTACATAAGCATGATAGGCCGTGATGCAAGAGTGTGAGCGGTGACCCCGGTGGGATGATATATTTTTGTTTGCATGCGTGGTCATATGTAGTTTCTTATTTTCATGCTTCGGTCTTTTATTTTAGTATATGGAAGTTTCACTTTGCTAAGCATGGTTTAAAATGAATTCATAGATTTTGGATTCTCACCTCTTGATTGCCTTTTTAACTAACCCATATATTCTTCGTTTGTTTGTAGCGGCCGAATCGTATCCGGGCTTTATGGCATGGGACGAAGAGGTGGTATGATGCCTTGGGGCAGGAGGAGAGGAGCTTAGTGGATGGGACGGGCTTCCGCTCCTTTTTGATCGAGCCGTTCCACGTCCATCGCCCATATGTGGAGGCATTGGCGGAGAGATGGGACTCGGAGAGTTGTACGTTCATCCTCCCTACCGACGCTGCCATGCTGACGCTCGAGGACGTCCATCGGATCACTGGCCTTCCGGTCTTGGGGGAGGCAGTGATTGCGGTCACCCTTGCGGACTACAGGGGGCTTTTCCAAGAGCTGATCGGGGAATGGGAGTTCGTGGAGCGGGAGCGGACGCTGAACCGGATCCCTTTGGGGAGGCTTTCGGGGTAGTATGGCCTCGGTTCCTTTACAGAGCATCAGAAGGGCGAAGCTGCAGCTAGCTTCGAGAGGAGGCGGGTGATGATCGAGGCGAGAGAGGCAGCTGCATGCCCACAGAGGGCACGGAGGGAGTTGAGGGCGTTCTTTCTTTACTTCTTCGGCCGGGTCCTCTTCTCGACGGCCTCCAACAAGGTTTCTTCTCATTCTCTCCTGCGGATGAGGGACCTGGAGGATATGGGGCGCTATGCTTGGGGAGCGGCGATGCTTGCCCATCTATTCGCGGAGCTCTCGAAGAAGGTCAAGAGGGCCGGGGGAAAGAACCTTGGCGGCTTCGCGCCATTTCTTTAGGTATGTGTAAGTGGTAAGTGTCTTCTTCTTGGTTTAGCTAACTTTGATCATGATAATTTCCCTCTTACTTTGCTAGGTCTTCGGGTACGAGCATTTCGCCATCGATCTCCCGACTTTGGCTCCGTTTGATCATGCCCTCCCTTGGGCTATGAGATGGGAACCCCGGGGGTCTTCTCGCTTGCATCGCCTTGCCCACTTCCGAGAGGCCTTCCGCGTCTTGTCGGAGGAAGAGGTATAAGTTTTTCTTCGAACTTCCTTGGCTTGTATTTGGTTTTCTCTTGACTAAGCGCTCTTCCTATCTTTCGATGCTTTTTTAGATGACGTGGAGGCCTTACTCGGGAGAGGTTCCCGAGGCTCTGGCGCGAGACGTCTGGTTGATCTACTTCAATGAGGTCGTGTTTCATGTGATCAGCCGGGTCGTCCGCCAGCTTGGCTATCATCAGTGGGTGCTCGATCCTCTGCCGCGGCGCTCCTTGATTCCGGTGGCTGGGATTCCTCGGGACACGAACCTCCCGAGGAATTACGCTACATATGTGGCTGGACGGATGAGCCGAGGCGTCTTGGTGGAGCGTTGTCCTGAGGTGACTTCGAGTGACGAATACCTAGCTTGGTATGGTCAAGAGTATGCAGGTATCCTCGGGACGATGGAGGAGGAGATTCCGGATGCCTACGTGAGTTTGGAAACCCTCCTTTGCTTGAATATTTTCTGAATGGTGTTTGCTTTTGTAGGTCGAGTTGAATGAGATAGAGAAGAGGCTCAAGACCGCCAATGAGCACCTCCAAGCGCGGGCCAGGCAGATAGAGGTGTTGCGGGTACAGAGAGGACGCTTGTAGGACCAGGTCCGATTCCTCGAGGCTCAGGTGGATGCTCTGTCGAGAGCGAGGGCCGACGGTGCTTCCTCTTCTTCTGCCCCTCCTCCTTCTATGGTTTCTGAGTAGGAGCTCGAACTGGCGAGGGAGTTGGATGCGGCCCGAAGCGAGTTGACGGCCATACGGATGGAGCTGGGCCAGGCGAGGGGTAGGGCTTCTCGGGCTGAGGAGGAGACGGACCGGCTGAGGTCCATGATGGCTTTGAGAGAGGAGAGGTTCATTACCCTAGGCCGTGAGAGGGACTCCCTCCAGATGAGGGTGTTGGAGTTGGAGGCTTCAGCGGGCGTTCCTGGAGGTTTGATGGGGGACTTGGTTCGTTCGCTCTAGGCGACCGGGGATAGGGATCGAGAGGTGCTCAGGGCATCAGAGGCGAGGGCACGGGAGTTGGAGGAGAGGTTGAGGGCCATCGAGGATCGGTCTAGAGGGACAGAGAGTCGCCTCCGACAGAGATTGGAGAGGAGAGATAGAGATATGCAGCAAGTCCGTCTTTGGGAGGCGACTATGAGGGGGAAATTGGTTGGAGGGGGCTCCATGAGCGAGGCGGACCTTGACCTTCTTCCGCTTGAGCCTGACCATTCTCTCTCAGCTTCCTTGGCTACTGGGGCCACCTTAAGCCGTGCTTCTCGTCCTTCGGCGTCTCGAAGTCGTGGGATATATGCGAGGGTCGCGTCTTCGGTTCGAGAGACTCCTGCCGCTCCTGATGCTCCAGAGGTTCAGTCCTCTCCTCAGCCACCGCTCCCTTCTCAGCCAAGCCAGGATGTTTCTCCTACTCAGCCTCCAGCGGATGACGATACGCCGAGGTATAGCTTCTTTGTGTCTTGGTTTTAGGTAGAAGAATGGTATATGTGCGAGGAATTCATGCTTTTCTTCTTTTGTTTTGACTCAGGTGATTATTTCAGTGAAGTATAGCTCAAGACTTCGGAGTTTTGGAGCTCTTGGAGGAAGAGATTCTTTTTTTACGCTCTCTTAGGTTTAGAAAAACAATCTATGTTTATGGTTTTGGTGGGACAATTTAATTTCTCGTTTGTATGCATGGTTTAGAATAATTTGTATGGATGTTTAGGTATTTAAAGAGCTTCCTTTATTTAAAAAAAAACGCGTATTTCATGGATGGGTGATTTTGGTGTTTTTATATGTTTAATTCATGGATGGGTGTAGGGTTTTGATATATAATTGTTTTAGCATGGTATCTATACAGGTTTTGTGTATGAATATGTGTATGAAATGTGTACATGCAGGTTTTGGGAAGAATTGATCTCCATAGGTAATGAAGTGTTGAAGAGTTGATTGGACATGGACTGACATAACTGAAATAGGTGCAGGCAAGGGGCGGCTAGCGTAAACTAGCCGCCCAGTTAGGGGCGGCTAGTTGTGCTTAGCCGCCCCCTGCCTGGGGCATCCTCATCTGAAACAAAGGGCAGGGGCGGCTAGTGTAAACTAGCCGCCCAGTGAGGGGCGGCTAGTCGAGTTTAGCCGCCCCCTGCCTGGGGCAATTTGGTTCTGCTACTCCTGTCTGCTGCTGCCGCTGAAATTCTTTGTGACCGTTTCAACCTTCGGGGCCTATAAAAACATTCCTTACATGGACCAAGTGTTAAATCTGTCCAGATTGCGCCCCTGCACTGACTTTCGAGCCCTTCTTGCTTGAATTGTCAAGGGCTACAATCCATCTTAAGGTGAAATGGAAAAGATAATGCGAGAAAGTAAAGTGCGGGAGACCATGCTTTAGTATGCAAGGAAGGGATTCCAAGTGCGTGAGAAAAACTCTTATGTGTGTGTAAAGGTGGGACAATTTCTTCTTAGGCATGTGCAGCAAGGGCACGAAATGAGTGGGGACAATTTTAATATTTAGGTACGGGGGGTCAACTTTAATATTCCAAGAAAATCGGATGCCAAGGTGTTTTGGAAAAGGAAAATGCAAGCTTATGCGTAAGTGTAGTTGGCATAAGGAGGCATTTTAGTTCTTCAATGGTTTCTTACGTGAAAGGGTAATGTTCTCTACTTTCTGAAGTAAAAGATGCCATCAAGTCGCTGTGGAGGAGCCCTTGCGGTCACCCATGTCCAAACCAGGATTGTATTTGAACGGTATAAGCCTTAGGTGTCGATTTTTCTAGGTTCATGGTTTTCAAATGCTTAATCGTATTATTCTAAACATGCTGAAAAATCCATGAGTGTACCAAGAGTCGAGTCAAATAAGCTTCCCTTGGACAAGCAAGTTTCTAAGTGAACTCGTGTGAGTGTGTGTAGTTGTAAATCTAGAAATGATCTACCTTTGGTAGAAATTTCGCCTTTCCCGGTAGACGTAGTTAAATTTAGAATCCCATTGCGAAATAGAAAAGGGGGGGGGGGGGGGATGGGGTAAGAGTAATATCTTCCTTTCGGGCAACATTTTAGAATTGACCCAGTCTAGCACATGTCTTACTTTCTAGGTCCCTCTGGCTTTCTTCTTTTTATCACTTCTTTATTTTGGATGGAAAGTACAGTCCGTTGTTTGGACCTGTACTGGTATAGCCGTTGTCTAGCGTATACCGTGCGTAAAGGCATGAAAGCCTGCTAAAATAGAGAGTTTAACCCGTTCACTTGGGTGTTATTTTTCTTTTTGTTGGCCTCTCATTGCCTGATTTTTTTTTGATTTGAGGGGGGGGGGCTCTTCTGTTTTTCACCACGATTCTTTTCATGCTTCCCCTCTAAAAGTGTTTGTATAGTGTCAGAGCCAGTTTTGGGACATATGCCAGGTCTAGGTAACTCCTTATTTTGACCTAGGGTTAATACGAGTGGGGCGGAAATAAGGGATGTTTTGCTTTGGGCGTTTTAAATTGTCCCAGTCTACGGGGTAGGCAATTTCTCTTTTTTCAGGTGAATCTAGTCCAGTTATATGTGTGTGAAGGAACCGACATGATTTGGCGGAGATGTGTTCAAATAGATACGAGTTTATCTTTGAGAGTCTTATAATTTTATCATCAAGTACTAAACGTTGAAAATCGCAGGAAGGAAGAATAATAGTTCTTAAGTATTGAAAGCTATTCATGCATGGAATTTCTTTAGATAAAGTGCGTTCCACGAACCTGGAACCTCGACTCCTTCGGCATCTACCAGGCGGTAGGCATTCACGGAATAGGCATGGGTGATCACATAGGGTCCCTCCCATGTGGGTTGTAACTTTCCTCTTGGATGAGGCTGTCTTGATGGCATGATTTGCTTGAGTACTAATTCCCCAATTTCAAAATTTCTTTTTATTACCTTCTTTTCAAATGCCCTTGCCACCCTTCTTTGGTAGGCCTGGGCATGGTCTGCCGCTCTTAATCATTTTTGTATTATATATTATTTTTTTATTTTTTTTGAAAGTGTGAAGACAAATGCACACTTACGTTTTTGAAAAGGGGCCTGTGTCGGCGAATAGATATGTTTTTGGAAAGAGAATGGGGATAAAGTTTGGAAAACGATTCTGTTTTTGGAAGGAAAGCATGGAAAGACAGTTTGTAAAAATTATTTTTGGCGGGAAATCATGGATGTATGGTTTTGTTAAAACATTTTGTTTTGAAGATGAATGTGGAAAACATGTTTTTTTAGAAAATATTTTTTTTTGGAAAACAGAGTGGAAGTAAAACTGGAAATAGGTATGTTCAGTGTTGGGGAATGAAAGCTGATTAGCATGTATTTTTTGGATTTTGGTTTCTTTTAGGAAAGCAGGTAAACAAATATGTATAGGGTGATGAAAACGAAAGCTAGTAAACAAATATTTTGATCTTTTTGATTTTTAGGAAAGGCTGTAAACAAATATGTACAGGGTGACGAAAGCTTACCCGGGGGGATCAATACCTGGTTCTTGGATTCGCATTGTTTCCTTGAGTCGGCTTCACTTGGTCGGCCGGCTGATGTCCGGTGGGGGTCCCCTCTTCCCGAACTCTTCTTCCCTGAGTCTCTTCAAGGACCTTCCTTGATGGAGCAGTTCTTCGTCAGTGGAGCCTGGCTGCCAATATGCGAGCACCTCTAGCCGGATGCGCATGGCACAGACGCTCCAATTCCGGGCCCGTGTCTCGTTAAAGCGTGCTTCTCCCCATATGGATATTACTTTCCCATGGTACGGGAAGCGAAGACATTGGTGTCGGGTGGATGAGACGGCCTCGATGTTGTTGAGCCATGTCCTCCCAACAATCAGAGGGTGGGGTGATTGAATGTTCATTACCATGCAGTTGACGATGGTGGAAACCGGGCCGATCTTCAGTGGGAGTGTGACTAGTCCGCAAGCGTTCTTGCGCGTGCTGTCGATGGCGTAGATGTATTCGTTCGAGGGCTCCAATCTTGGGACCCTGCCTTCCAGCTTTTGGTAGGCGGAATATGTAAGAAAGTTAGTTTCCGCTCCCGTGTCAATGAGAATGTGCTGGAATTCCCTCCCTCCGAGTATGGCAGTGATAGCGAGGGGTGCAGAACGTGCTCCGGCTTTTGCGACTTCAAGAGGGAGGAAGGTGATCGAGGCGGGTTCCGTAAGATCGCTTGGTGGATGCAGGGTCCTGGTTGCTTCTTCTGAAGGATAGTTGTTGTAAGGGGACCCGGGTGGACTACCACTTTCATCCTCGTTCCCCGGTCGCAGGGCTAGCGTGAACATGTTATGTATCACCCAGTTGTTCTCATTCTCGTATTGGAGGCGTGCCTCTCCCCAGATTGTCAGTATATGACTTAAGAAGGGCAGTCGAAGGCATTGGTGCCGGGGGGAACAGATAGCTTGGATGCTGTCTAACCATGGCCGCCCCAACATCAATGGGTACCTTGTGTCGATGTCGGCCATGAAGCAGGCTACTTCACAGATAAGAGGGCCGACGGATAGTTCGAATGTTTCGGGGCCGCGGAGTGTCTTCCCAGTATGGTTGAAAGCTTGAATAGTATGGTGGGCCGGTTGGATGGGAGGACGGCCTAGTCCGGGTATCTTTCGGTTGGTGGAGCACGTCATTATGTTCATTCCTGACCCTGGATCCACGAAGATGTTGTTTAGCCACAACATTTGAAGTCGCCCGCGGATGTGTAGGGGGTAGACTCGTACTCTGGGATCCGGGAGGTCTTGGTCAGTGAACGAAATGGTCATTGGGCGGCGGGGGCCGTCGACAATGTCGGTACTCTTGGAGGACCTGTTGTCGTCCGGATGCAGATCATCCAACGTACATTCCCCTCCTTCGGGTCCTTCGCTAGCTCCTTCGGGGATCTCCTCAAATGGCTCTTCTTCTTCGTCTCCTCCCTGGTTTTCTAGTTCGCTTTCGTCAGACTCGATGTTGATGACTGCGGGAAGGGCGAGAACTGCATCTTCTTCTTCGTCATAGAGTATGGCAAGGTCATGATTGTCGAGGTTCAGCTGGAAGGGCTCGTCTTGCTCTTCCTCCTCAGATTCTTTGGACAGACTGTCGTCAGTGGCGTCTTCCGAACTGCTTGGTTGTGGTGATGGTTATCTCCCTCTTCTGACCATGTTTACCATGTCGGCTCCAGACGTGGATGCTTGGTTGTGACCTGGCAATGGGTCAGTAAAAATGCCAAGTGGCTTGGAGGCTCGAGAATTGCCCTGGTTTAAGTGGCTTTTGATCATGGCCCAATCAAGGCGCCTGTCATCATTTAAATCATAAATAAAATCCTGAAAAATAATGCATTGTTCTACGGTATGACCATGTTGTTGGTGGTATTGACAGTAACGCAGTCTGCTGGCTCCGGGGAATGGAGGTTTAGCAGCTGGGAGGGAGATACTATTCGTGTCCATTAGTACCCTAAAAATCCTAGTTAGTGTTTCTGGGAGGGGAGGGTAAGAGTCTCTCTTTCCCATTCGTCTCTGATCATAGGATGTCGGAGGGGAGACCTCATTATAAGTATTTTGGGAGGGCTGCCTAGGACTTAGGTTCTGACTTCTTAAGAAGCTGGAATAAAAAGGGGTCCTAGGCTGGCCTTGTCTTGAAATTACAGGGCTTTGGACCGAGAAACTTTGGATTACCGGGTTTTGTTGTGTCGGCACGGGGACGGGTACTGATCGAGTAGTGAAGTTTTGGTTGATTGGCCGAGGCGGTGCATACCCGGATGAACCGGACGTGTACTGTCTCAGAGCCGTTCCTCGATCAGGAACTCGTTCTCCGTTCGGGTAGAGTGCCGATACTTGTGTAATAATCCCCTCTACTGTGGGGGATTGTGCCTTGCGAGGCGGTTGTCCAACCCTATGGCTGATAGGTGGGGACTGGGTTTGGACTACTGGGGCTGCACAACAGGAAATCCTGTTGTGGCGGTCAATTAGAAGCTGATACGTAGTACAGTCCCCGTACGAAAGGGTCGTACGAAGCTCTGGACTCAGGCTCTGTAACATCATGTCAATTTCTTGACATTCCGTGAGTTGCAGGCCGGTCCGATGGACAAGTGTGCGCCACCGAGACACGTATTGTTCAAATTCCTCCCTAGGCCTCATTCTCTCTACGGTTAAATCTGAAATAGAGGGGGTTCTGATCCTCTGTAACCGTAGCGGCCTAAGAACTTCTCGCTTACAGCCGAGAAGTTTGAAAAGTGATCTACAGGGAGGGTGGAGAACCATTGTAGTGTTTCTCCTTCTAATGATTTCTATCAGAGGAAGACTAGCAGAGATTGATTATCTAGAAACGGTCGTGCGTCTAGATAAAAGGCAGTTAAATGGACGTCTGGGTCTCCACGACCGTTATACCGGCGGAATTTGGGGATTTTGAATCCCTCCGGTAGATGGACTGACGGGATTTGTCTCAGGTTATGTAGAGACATGTGTTTGGGGGCTGAGGGACCAGTCTCGAAGAGGATTCTCCGGATGGTTTCATCCAGTGTTTCTCTCCTGGGAGGGCTGCCTAGCGGTCCCGGGTTTGGGGTGGAAACAGTTGGGAATATTGGATTCGCGGGAGAAAGGGGGGTGAACGAAAAGGCGCTCGGGTTGACCGAGTGACTGGGTGTGAATGGGGTCTTGGGAATGGCCTTAGGGGTTTCGATAGGGGCCTCCTGTCTTAGGGTTTTGACCTGGCGGTAGTCGGCGAGGTCATGAAACATGTCCTCTACGGATTGGTATCCTAGACTGGCCATCTTTTCCCCTAGATGGGTCAGGAATTGCGTGGCCTGACCCTCTTGGTGGATTCTTTCCTCTAGTATCTCCTCCTCTATACGGGATTCCATGATGGGTGTGAAATGATTTAAGGGAACAAATGCAGATATAAAGCGGTAAATAAAGCGGTAAAGGATTGCGCAGTGGTGTGCGGCTTACAAAGCAGTAAAGGATTGCGCAGCGGTGTGCGGCTTACAAAGCAGTAAATGATGCTGTGATGTGAATTAGAGGAGGAACTGATTCGAGGGGTGGGAAACTCTAACCTTCCTAGAGGGTTGATAGCATTCTAGTCAAGCTTGTAAAAGGGGGCAGAAGAGGATTACCTTTTGTTATTTTTCACGAGGGAGGTCCCACCGTGATCGCCAGATTTTGTCGGTATTGTCGGAATCTTCCCCTGAAGTGTGGGTGGTGTGTGTCGGAGGTGGGGATCCGGTGGGGTGCGCGGGGTGTGCGCGTGCGTGTGTGGGGGTTCTTCGGGGATTCGGATCGGATGTGTGCCCTGGCGGGCTCGGTCGGATCGTCTTCTCGGAAGGGTGAGGATGTCGTTCCTGGTTGAGGCGCCCGATAGCGTCTCAAGAGGATTCAGGGGTTTGTGTGATCGCCACCTGCTTTTTCTAAAAGCAGGAAATGGTTGGGTTTTGATCGCCTAGGTGGGGAGTTTCTGGGGTCTCCGTTTGAGACACGGATATACCGTACACAGAGGTGAAAAACAAATAATCCTATTCTGCTTCCGGGGCTTGACTAAAGGAGTATTGGGACATAGGGGTGCAAACGGGGTGTGTATAGGGGGCGGCTAGTTGGATCTAGCCGTCTGGTGAGGGGCGGCTACTAGGGTTTAGCCGTCCTAGGTCTGGTCTGGTTTGGGCAGAACTTCGGTAAGAAATGGGCTTGGTTTTGGGCAGAGGCTAACCTAGGTTTAGCCCGGGTTTCTGGAGGGTGGAATGAGAGGGTATTTTATGTAGGGAAATGGGTATTTCTCTCACAAAAGGGGCTCTCTCTTTCTCTCTCTCTCTCTTGGGATATCAAGTGGTGGAAGGGATTGATCAAGTGAGGATGGTGGGTTGAAGATGTTGATTGGTGATGTTGTATTTTGGCTTGGGACCTCCTCTATTTATAGTAAAAGAGAGGCAGGGAAATATCCCGGGGGTAATGGAGTGGGTTGGCTTCGATTCGACCCCTCATTAATTCTCTGGTTCTTCTGTCAGAGACCAGGTGAAGGGCGGCTAGTTCCAACTAGCCACCCAGGATGGGGCGGCTACTACCTGGTAGCCGCCTCTATCATGACCTGCCGAACGTCCTGTTAGACCTGTGTCATTTAGAGTCCTAGTTACGATCGGAGTCGCTAAAATTTTTGTTTTTTAGCTACCTGTTGGGGTTTGAGGACTCTGATTGAAATATAACTGCATATTATGGGTCCTGGTATTGATTAGTACTGCCCATAAAAATTTCATTTAATTCCGATAACGTTTTTGGAATTATGCAGTTTTGGATTTGGTATTCAGATTTGATTTTGTTAAAATCCAAGATGAAGTGATAAAAATCTGATATTATTGCGAGATGTTCAGTTTTGAGATAGCTTCCATATAGAAGTGGAATTGGATCAACTGGATTCGTATATCAAAAGTTATGGGTATTTTTTCGAGTATACCCCGAATATAGAAAATCCAGGCAGCAACCCTGTAAGATGTTTAACCTAGATTTCAGAATAGCTGGATGGGATATTTGATCTAGGTATAAACATGAAAGCTATAGATAATCTTCTTAGCTTACCAATGCTGCAGGAATCGTGCAATTCGGAGCTGTATTGAGGAAGTTATGACCGTTTAAGTGAATGCTGTTCAGAGGTTTTAAGTCCGAGGACAGCTCGGTCATTCAGTCCGACTTTGCCTATTTAAAGGCCCCAAATGCACGACTTTGGGACTCATTTTCCCCACTTTTGCTCCTGGTCCAGCCCTTGTGTGTGTTGTGTGGGGGAAGTGATGGTGGTGGAGAAGGAGATCAAGAAGGAGCACAAAAAGGAGTGAAAGAAGGTATGTAGAGTTGTTGTTGTGTTGTTGGTGGTGTGCATTTCCTCCTCTCCTCCTCCTCTAACTCCTCCCTATGGTTTCCATGGCTTTCCCTCCCCCTCTCCTCTGATTTCAGCAAGAAGCGGAGCTCCCAAGGCTGGGGTGGTAGTGGCGGTGGAGGAGGTCGAGGTGGAAAAGGCGTGCTTGCGAGCCCCACATCTCCCCCTTCCCTATCCCTCTCTTTTGGTGAGTTTTCCCCCTTCTTTTTCTGATTTTTTAATCATATATGGAAGTGTTTGGGGTGTGCATGCCATGTGGTTGAGTTTGGGTGCATGTGGGGGGCATGGGTGATGGTTTGGAGGCCTGGGCGCGCGGGTCCGCACGCGCGAGTGCGCACGCGGGCGCGCTGGGACGCGCGGGAATGCGCGCTGGGGCGCGCGCGGGAGTGCGCGCGGTGCGTGCGGGGCATGCGCACGGGACGCCCGGGGCTCCGCGTGCGTGCGTGCAGGGCTGCCGGGGCCCGGTTTGGGCATGCTGGGGGTCGGCACCCTCGGGTTGGTGTCCGGGGGGCTCGGGCACGCGTGCGTGCATCCATGCTTGCGTGCGTTCGAGCCCGTTTGCGTGCATGTCTAGCCTTAGGCATGCCTAGTTAATTCTATGTGCTTGTGTGTGCTTATACTCACCCCTATTGATACCCTTGACTTACAGATCTCGTCGGATGGGATGCGCGTCAACCCGGGTATCGGTGAGTGGTTCGATTCCAACCCTTCCGGGAGCGCTCGATGCACGTAGTCGTGTTTCGCGCGTCCATGGGGCTTTAATTGCACCCTAAAATATGCTAGATATCATGCATGCTAGGTTGTATAGCTCGTATATTGTGTAGAACCCCTATTCTACCTTATACTTGCATATGTATTGTATAGAATATGGCATGACTTAGGTAGTTTTGTTTGAAATACTACCCCTATTCATCAAGCATGTTTAATTTGGGTTAACGGGGTTTATGCGTAATCTTCCACTGATTCAGGACTCGAGGGAGTGGTATAGTTGTTGCACCCATCTATTGGGGCAAAACTATGACCAACTCGGGAGAGGATGAGGCATTCCCTCTCTCTCGCCCTCCCTCTTTTCGCGAGCTGAGTAAGTAAACGTAGTTCCTACTCGACTCAGGCTTGCTTGGAATTATTGGCATACACCTATTGTTGCGCGGATCGCACTTAACCCTTCCGCTCTTGGTTGGTGTCATCCAACGTATGTTAGGTTATAAGTTGTATATTTGCCTGTTTGTCTTCGTGTATGCATGTTAAGTAAGCCACCTTTGGGTATTGATTGCATATTATGTATATGCCTATTGGGCCATGAGCCTTGTCTAATGAGATTAGACAAGTGTATGACCTCCTATGAGGTCATACCATGGCTTTGACACTTAGAATAAAATGTCTTACCCGCATCTGAGTTATGCGCCCTGGAGGGAATTAATGAGAATTCGTTGCGCTTAATCGGTGTTTGATGATCGATGACGACGGATCCAAGAGGATCGTATTCGCGAGCGTAGATTGTTTTTCCCCTTCGTTGGATCCGTGTAGGAACTTCCCGGCGTCGGAAACGCTGTCCTGGCACCGGGCTCCCATTTGTAGGTACCATCGCTGCGGTCGACATTGTACTGATCGTGGGAGTATGTCAGGTCGAGGCTATCCGGGGAAAGGGCTACCGGTGGACCAAGGGCTTAGAACAATCGACCTCTTCCCCAAGAGCCTATGTCACCCCGAGGAGGGGGTGAGGGTGAGGGTGTGGTGGGACGGCGTTGGTTTGATCTGCCAGTTGTGCAATTTTCCAAGATCCTATGTCGCCCGTCGGGGTGAGGGTGAGGGTATTGCTCCCAAAATCCTAGGTCACCCATCGGAGGTGAGGGTGTTGGTATGAGTGTGGTGGGCTGGAGTTGATACTCGACCCACCAGCTTGAGTAATTGGCTTTTCATAGGGTTTGCGCTGCGAACAAGTAGTGGTTCCTCTCAATATCGCCGTTTGTCGTGGCCCTGACGTTGAGGCTACTTGGTCAGAAGGCTCCCACTTGTAGGTACTCTCGATGCATTCCGCAGATGTACTGATCATGGGAGCATACCAGTTAGTGATTGCGTGACGGTGGGCAACCGAATGATATTGCGAACGTGAATAGTTCTCCCCTTCGTCGGATCTGTGTTGAAGCTGCCTAGATTGAGCCACCCTGGGTGGAGCCCCCACCTGTAGGTACCATCGATGCGCTCGACAGTGTACTGACCGTGGCCGGCTCCAGGTAGAGGCTGCCCGGGAGAGTGCTACCGGATGACGAACGGTGTAGAACATCAAGTTTTGTCCTTCAAATCCCTAGGTTCACCCCTGTGGGGGCTAGGGTGAGGGCGAATGTGAGTTGTACCCATCGAGTATACTCTGGGTATACCTCCAAACGCTTGAGGTGTCGAATTATATTTCTACCTCGTAAGCGGATGGACTCTTGTGACTGTTACGCGGTAACACCAAGTAGTTAACGACTATTCCTCCCTGTGACTCCCAAAAGCCTCCACCCATGGGAGTGAGGGCGATAACGGGGTATTGTCGCACCCCGCGTGACCTTGTTAACCGTTGGGTTTCTACCCATGGTTTTCCTTGATAAGAGATTGCCTTAGTATCAAATGATTATGTTCGTGTTTGGTTTCTGACCACTCACTGAGCTTATAGCTCACCCCTCGCGTACTGTTTTCCTTTACAGGGGCGTTGTTGGGCGTGGAGCTGGAGCTTCTTTGTGGCGTGGTCTTGCGTGCTTGGAGCGTTCTGTTAAGCGGATTGGCGAGTTTGAGGCTGTCAGCAGTCCTAGAGTCTTGTGTATTTGTAAACCGTGCATGTGACACTTGTTGTATTTCATTTGGCTAGACTTAGCTCTCACAGGACAGTGATTGTGTATTCGGGTCTGTAATAATATTTTGATTTACAGACTTATTGATATTTTTATGCTTCCGCCTTTCATTTGAGTTATCAGTTATCATTGCTTTATTAGTCTTGTGTATTATTTATTGGAGTCATTTGTTGACCTCTTGTATGATAGCTGATGCTTATATATTTGCCATGTCTCGGGGACGCCTGGGGCGTGACAAAAGTTGGTATCAGAGCCTGGTCCTGTCAGAGCCAAAGTCGAGTCGTGTAGATGAGTCGTAGGATTGTTATCCGAGTACTCTGGTTTAGAAGTTTTCTTTGGTTGCTGACATGCCTCCTCGCATCCGTGGACGTAGACGTGGCCACCCCTGGACTTCCCTTAAGTTGTCGACTGGGTCGACTGATCAGGGTCAGTGTTGGGTTCCCCGTTGTTTGACTAAGGCTTGGGAAGGAGTTTCCAGCGCGGTTGTGTCGTATTGATGGGCTTGTTGTGATTGTGGGTTCGGATCGCGTCTCAATTATGGAGCTTCATTCCCGGACATCGGTATTGAGAGTAACCATGGAGTTCGCGTACGGCACCAGTTTCAAGTGTTGAGGATGTGGCGTATTGCTCATTAAAGGGTGATGTCTTCTTCCAGTCTTCCTACTCAGGATAAGGGGCCTTGCAGGGTCAGCGTTGAGACCCGGGCTAGGGTACTCCGTGTTCCTTGTTTGGTTGTCGGGATATCCTATATCGGGACCTCATGGGGCCATCCCAAGGTTCTTTTCCCAGCCAAGGAATACCTTTGAAGCATCAAATTGATGATGAATTTTTCCTCACTTGGAAGGTGCGATAGCGGGTGGTGATGCATACGATCGGGATTGAGTGCGTCCTTTTGCAGCTTGATGGGCGATAGGTTATGGACTAGGGTTCCACAGTGGCATCTGGAGTCGCTTCGATATATCATCGTGCATAGTAGCTGCCCGGTGTAGCAGAGTCCGGTGAGGCGCTCCCAGGTACTACTCGTGACGCGTGTTGGTGTGTCCATACGGCCGAGATAGTGGACGTAGGAGGCTACCCGATAGAGGCCAGAGTCCTGTGAGGTGCTCCCTGGGACTATCTACGACGCTTGTTGGTGTGCCCATATAGCAGAGATAGTGGACATGGGAGAGGCTATCAGGTAGTGGCCACACCGGGAGAGTGCTACTGGATGACGTCGAGATCTTGGACTCCCCGTGATGAATCTGCCCATTGAGTGCATGATGCTGGAGTTCCAACGGTTATAGTTGGGCGGCCTATTGGTGGCGGCATGTGAAGCACAGTTCGTGGTACTGTCGCGTTTTGCCCCCACATCGGTCGTAAATGAGGAGACGCGACGCTAAGCGTTCGTGATGAGACTCAACCGTTGTATCAGGTAGATGACGTCACTTAGGCGTTGTCGGGAATCGACGACCTCCTATTGTGTGTCTTGCGGATTAAGTGCGGTCGAGCGGCTTACCCAGCGTGTAAGGGTCATCATGAGTGTCAACCTTGCTCAAGGAGTAGATTTGGACTTAATCGTCCCAGGAATTATTTTGATCTCCCCATTGGGGTTGAAGATGAAGTAACCCTTGCCGCGAATTGATGATCTGTTTTGACCAGCTTTGGGAGCCAGTGTCTTTCTGTTGATCGATCTTCGAGCAAGGTACCCGAATTGGAGATCCGGGAGTTGGGCATTCTTTAGTTGGCCTTTCGTGCCCGTTTCAGGCACTACGAATTTTGATTACTGCCGTCGGGGTAGACGAATGCGCCCGATGCCTACAAGGATCTCAAATGTTTTAATGGACCTCCGTGGGTTGTTCTGAGGTAGCCCTCGTTGAGGTTGTTGGTCGGCATGCCCTCAGGCGAAGTTGTGGATCGTCGCGTTGGAATGCGTTCGTCCATCGAGATTCCTCACTGGACGTGGGAGTGAGTTATTATGGATTTCAATGTGGACTCGCTAAAGTCACGTTCGGGTCACGACGCCGTTTGGGTGATCATGGACCGACTGACTAAGTCTGCACTTTCCTCCCCATCTGGCTAACTGATTCTCTGGACGCTTCGACACGGGTTTGAGCCTTCGCGATTGTTCGTCTTCATGGCACTTTGGTCGGCGCTATTTCGGATCGAAATGCGTGTGTTACTTTGAGGTGCTTGCACAGCCTTTGGTAGGTTTTGGCGCGAGCCTTCGTTTAAGTATAGCATTTCACTGCTGATAGATAGCCATACAAGAGGACGATTTAGACCTTGGAGGACATGCTATTGCCTGTGTGCTCGACTTGGGGCAGTTGGATGAGGCACCACCCTTTGGGTAGGGGTCTGCCTGTGAGACGACTGCCATTCGAGCATCTAGATGAAATGGAAGAGGCACTCTACGGGCGCAGTTTTATACCTCCCTTGTGTCGGGACGGTTGTGGTGCGCTAGTTGGAGGGGCCGCAAGTTATTTAATTGACCTTGCGGTGGCCGAGATGGTTCGTGCGTGCTTCTGTACCACCCAGAACCATCGGAAGGGCTACGCAGGTCATCGTCGCTAGGAGCCTACCTTCTGGTTTGGCGACCATGTTGGCATGAGGTGTCCAGGTTTAAGGACATCCTCTGTTTTGACATTCGGGGCGAGCTGAGTCGGCCTTCCATCGGACCGGTTTTCGTCCTTGAGTGGATTAGGGGAGGTGGCTATCATGAAGCCTTGCCCCCATGCCTGACTCGTGCCTGTGACGTCATCCAATGTCTCGTAGCTGAGGTATTATCTCCACGACCCTGCTCACGTCTTTCCGTTCGAGTCGCTCACCCTCGGGCTGATTTGTCGTTCGTGGAGCAGTTGATCGAGACCATGGACCAATGTGAAGAGAGGCTCCGCAGCCAGACCGTTTCTTCGGTTAAAGTGCGTTGGTGGCACCAGTTGGGTGTCTGGACCACTCGGGAGCCAAGGGACTCTATGGGCGACACTTCTACGTTTGGTCTTCCCTTTGGGTTTCCTTAAATTTCGAGGACTAAATTTCCTAAGGGGGGGGGGAGAATGTTAGACCTGTGTCATTTAGAGTCCTAGTTACGATCGGAGTCGCTAAAATTTTTGCTTTTTAGCTACCTGTTGGTGTTTGAGGACTCTGATTGAAATATAACTGCATATTATGGGTCCTGGTATTGATTAGTACTGCCCATAAAAATTTCATTTAATTCCGATAACGTTTTTGGAATTATGCAGTTTTGGATTTGGTATTCGGATTTGATTTGGTTAAAATCCAAGATGAAGTGATAAAAATCTGATACTATTACTAGATGTTCAGTTTTGAGATAGCTTCCATATAGAAGTGGAATTGGATCAATTGGATTCGTATATCAAAAGTTATGGGTATTTTTCCGAGTATACCCCGAAGATGGAAAATCCAGGCAGCAGCCCTGTAAGATGTTTAGCCTAGATTTCAGAATAACTGGAGGGGTTATTTGATCTAGGTATAAACATGAAAGCTGTAGATAATCTTCTTAGCTTACCAATGCCGCTGGAATCGTGCAATTCGGAGCTGTATTGAGGAAGTTATGACCGTTTAAGTGAATGCTGTTCAGAGGTTTTAAGTCCGAGGACATCTCGGTCATTCAGTCCGACTTTGCCTATTTAAAGGCCCCAAATGCACGACTTTGGGACTCATTTTCCCCTCTTTTGCTCCTGGTCCAGCCATTGTGTGTGTTGTGTGGGGGAAGTGATGGTGGTGGAGAAGGAGATCAAGAAGGAGCACAAAAAGGAGTGAAAGAAGGTATGTAGAGTTGTTGTTGTGTTGTTGGGATTGTTTCCCCTTCTCTCTTGCTCCCCCTCATTGTTTTTCCTCCCCTTTGGTTTTCAGCCCCCCCAAGTGTTTGTTGAAATGCCCCAATGATGATGGTGTAGGAGTGGAAGGAAGAGAGGTCAAGTTGAGTTGTTGTGTGCATGAGTTGTGTTGGTGGTGTGCATTTCCTCCTCTCCTCCCCCTCTAACTCCTCCCTATGGTTTCCATGGCTTTCCCTCCCCCTCTCCTCTGATTTCAGCAAGAAGTGGAGCTCCCAAGGCTGGGGTGGTAGTGGCGGTGGAGGAGGTCGAGGTGGAAAAGGCGTGCTTGCGAGCCCCACATCTCCCCCTTCCCTCTCCCTCTTTTTGGTGAGTTTTCCCCCTTCCTTTTCTGATTTTTTAATCATATATGGAAGTGTTTAGGGTGTGCATGCCATGTGGTTGAGTCTGGGTGCATGTGGGGGGCATGGGTGATGGTTTGGAGGCCTGGGCGCGCGGGTCCAAACGCGCGAGTGCGCACGCGGGCGCGCGCTGGGTCGCGCGGGAGCGCGCTCTGGGGCGCGCGGGCGTGCGTGCGTCTGCGCGCGGTCTGCGCGCGGTGCGTGCGGGGCATGCGCACGGGACGCCCGGGGCTGCGCCCGGGGCTCCGCGTTCGTGCGTGCAGGGCTGCCGGGGCCCGGTTTGGGCATGCTGGGGGTCGGCACCCTCGGGTGGGTGTCCGGGGGGCTCGGGCACGCGTGCGTGCATCCATGCTTGCGTGCGTTCGAGCCCGTTTGCGTGCATGTCTAGCCTTAGGCATGCCTAGTTAATTCTATGTGCTTGTGTGTGCTTATACTCACCCCTATTGATACCCTTGACTTACAGATCTCGTCGGATGGGATGCGCGTCAACCCGGGTATCGGTGAGTGGTTCGATTCCAACCCTTCCTGGAGCGCTCGATGCACGTAGTCGTGTTTCGCGCTTCCATGGGGCTTTAATTGCACCCTAAAATATGCTAGATATCACGCATGCTAGGTTGTATAGCTCGTATATTGTGTAGAACCCCTATTCTACCTTATACTTGCATATGTATTGTATAGAATATGGCATGACTTAGGTAGTTTTGTTTGAAATACTACCCCTATTTATCAAGCATGTTTAATTTGGGTTAACGGGGTGTATGCGTAATCTTCCACTGATTCAGGACTCGAGGGAGTGGTATAGTTGTTGCACCCATCTGTTGGGGCAGAACTAACTCGAGAGAGGATGAGGCATTCCCTCTCTCTCGCCCTCCCTCTTTTCGCGAGCTGAGTAAATAGACATAGTTCCTACTCGACTCAGGCTTGTTTGGAATTATTGGCATACACCTATTGTTGCGCGGATCGCGCTTAACCCTTCCCCTCTAGGTTGGTGTCATCCAACGTATGTTAGGTTATAAGTTGTGTATTTGCCTGTTTATCTTCGTGTATGCATGTTAAGTAAGCCACCTTTGGGTATTGATTGCATATTATGTATATGCCTATTGGGCCATGAGCCTTGTCTAATGAGATTAGACAAGTGTATGACCTCCTATGGGGTCATACCATGGCTTTGACACTTAGAATAAAATGTCTTCCCCGCATCTGAGTTATGCGCCCTGGAGGGAATTCATGAGAATTCGTTGCACTTAATCGGTGTTTGATGATCGATGACGACGGATCCAAGAGGATCGTATTCGCGATCGTAGATTGTTTTTCCCCTTCGTTGGATCCGTGTAGGAACTTCCCGGCGTCGGAAACGCTGTCCTGGCACCGGGCTCCCATCTGTAGGTACCATCGCTGCAGTCGACAGTGTACTGATCGTGGGAGTATGTCAGGTCGAGGCTATCCAGGGAAAGGGCTACCGGTGGACCAAGGGCTTAGAACAATCGACCTCTTCCCCAAGAGCCTATGTCACCCCGAGGAGGGGGTGAGGGTGAGGGTGTGGTGGGACGGCGTTGGTTCGATCTGCTAGTTGTGCAATTTCCCAAGATCGTATGTCGCCCGTCGGGGTGAGGGTGAGGGTATTGCTCCCAAAATCCTAGGTCACCCTTCGGAGGTGAGGGTGTTGGTATTAGTGTGGCGGTCTCGAGTTGATACTCGACCCACCAGCTTGAGTAATTGGTTTTTCATAGGGTTCGCGCTGCGAACAAGTAGTGGTTCCTCCCAATATCGCCGTATGTCGTGGCCCTGACGTTGAGGCTGCTTGGTCAGAAGGCTCCCACTTGTAGGTACTCCCGATGCATTCGGCAGATGTACTGATCATGGGAGCATACCAGTTAGAGATTGCGTTACGGTGGGCAACCGAATGATATTGCGAACGTGAATAGTTCTCCCCTTCGTCGGATCTGTGTTGAAGCTGCCTAGATTGAGCCACCCTGGGTGGAGCCCCCACCTGTAGGTACCATCGATGCGCTCGACAGTGTACTGACTGTGGCCGACTCCAGGTAGAGGCTGCCCGGGAGAGTGCTACCGGATGACGAACGATGTAGAACAGCAAGTTTTGTCCTTCAAATCCCTAGGTTCACCCCTGTGGGGGCTAGGGTGAGGGCGAATGTGAGTTGTACCCATCGAGTATACTCTGGGTATACCTCCAAACACTTGAGGTGTCGAATTATATTTCTACCTCGTAAGCGGATGGACTCTTGTGACTGTTACACGGTAACACCAAGTGGTTAACGACTATTCCTCCCTGTGACTCCCAAAAGCCTCCACCCATGGGAGTGAGGGCGATAACGGGGTATTGTCGCACCCCGCGTGACCTTGTTAACCATTGGGTTTCTACCCATGGTTTTCCTTGATAAGAGATTGCCTTAGTATCAAATGATTATGTTGGTGTTTGGTTTCTGACCACTCACTGAGCTTATAGCTCACCCCTCGCGTACTATTTTCCTTTACAGGGGCGTTGTTGGGCGTGGAGCTGGAGCTTCTTTGTAGCGTGGTCTTGCGTGCTTGGAGCGTTCTGTTAAGCGGATTGGCGAGTTTGAGGCTGTCAGCAGTCCTAGAGTCTTGTGTATTTGTAAACCGTGCATGTGACACTTGTTGTATTTCATTTGGCTAGACTTGGCTCTCACAGGACAGTGATTGTGTATTCGGGTCTGTAATAATATTTTGATTTACAGACTTATTAATATTTTTATGCTTCCGCCTTTCATTTGAGTTATCAGTTATCATTGCTTTATTAGTCTTGTGTATTATTTATTGGAGTCATTTGTTGACCTCTTGTATGATAGCTGATGCTTATATATTTGCCATGTTTCGGGGACGCCTGGGGCGTGACATGTCCCATCTCTGACAAGCGGTGGCTTTGGTCGGTTACTTGGGTTGATTCGGCCAAGAGAGGGCGGCTAAAGGTCATGACCCGCCGCAATGATCAGCATTTAATACTGCTTTATGTCCCATCCAGGGAACTGGTCCAATGTCGGCGAGGGGGCGGCTTGTGCTAATTAGCCACCTAGTATGGGGCTGCTAGTTAGGTCTAGCCGCCCCTAGCTTGGGACTTAGGGTTTTTGGGTCTTAGGGTTAGGGTTAGGGTTTCCGGTTTAGGTTTAGGTTTAGGTTTAGGTCAAGGCTAGGGTTAGGGTTTAGGGACAGGGTTTAGGGTTTCCGGTTTTAGATTTAGGGTTCCCGGTTTAGGTTTAGGTCAAGGCTAGGGTTAGGGTTTAGGTTCAGGTCAAGGCTAGGTTTAGGGTTTAGGTTCAGGCAAGGCTAGGGTTAGGGTTTAGGTTCACCGAACCTTTGATTCTCTACTTGGATGTCCAACTGTGGGATTTTCCGTGTGTTACTTGAAGTATTTCTGTCTCTCTGGACGGTCAAAATTGGGGTATCTACAGCTGGTGCTGAGGATAGCGAGCGACACAACTCGGATCCACAGCCGGGAGAGGGGCGTCAGGCGCAGGAGGTGGAGCACCAGGAGAAGCATCTGCAGTAGGACATGGAGAGGAAGACGAAGAGTCACACTCGATCGGAGAAGGCACAACCAGGGGAGAACTAGGAGTCGGGAGTGACAGGAGGTGATTCAGGAAGAGGAAGAGACTCAATAATAGAACAAGGCGGAACAGAAGGGGACGTAGACGAAAAGTGGGGAACATCCTCAACAAAGGATACATGACGAGCAAGCCAAAAATGATGACCCATGGGATCATAACCCTTATGCTCAAAACTTATCCCTAAGAAAACACATCGAACAGACCGAGCAGAGAGATTGTCACGAGCATGAGGAAGAAGAAGAACATGACACGTACAACCGAAAACTCGAAGACGACTATAGTCAGGATGAGAAGAATAGAGGCGTTCATGAGGGGACTTGCCAGAGAGAACGGTGGAGGGAGTGATATTTATGAGATGAACAGAAAGAAGGGCAGCCTCAACCCAAAAATGCTGTGAAACAGACGATGACAGTAGAAGAGAGCGATTGGTCTCAAGAATATGACGATGTTTCCGTTCGGCAACACCATTCTATTCATGAGTGTAGGGACAAGACTGCTGAAAGATTGTGCCATGGGATTGAATCAGAGAGCGCATTGTAGAAGAAATATATTCCTTGGCACAATCAGATCGAAAGGTTTTAATACGAGCATGAAATTGGGTGTGAATCATGGTAACAACATCATAGATGTGAGCAACCTCAGAGTGATTACGTAGTAAATAAATCCACGTAAAGTGAGAATAATCATCAATGAAGCTAATATAATAAGAAAAATCACTCAGAGAATGTACGGGAGCTAGACCCCAAATGTCAGAATGCACTAACTCAAAAGGCCTGGTGGACTGATTATTACTAGAACTAAAAGGTAAGGCCACAGGTTTGGCCATTTTACAGCCCTCACACACAGACAAAGGAGAAAAAGAAGTAGATCCTAACACATCAGACTAAAAAAGGCCATTAAGGCGAGACTCAGAGACATGACCTAACCTTCTATGCCACAGAAGACAGAGGGATCTGGAATAGTGAGATGCATATACTCCACGAAGAACAATCCGTCGACTCTAGGACGAATGCCAATCCGTCGCCCCTAGTGTGGATCCTGCACGAAACAACCGGAGGAAGTGAAAACGGTCAGACAGGAGTCGCAAAGCCGACTAATGGAAATAAGGTTCATGTAGAGATCCGGCGCATGTAAAACAAATGGAATGGAAAGATGACCAGTTGTATCTGAGGTGGTGGTGATAGATCCACACTAGGTGATAACTAATGTGGAACCATGAGCAATCCACACTAGGTGATAACTAATGTGGAACCATCAGCAGTATGATTCGGAGGCTAATGAGCAAGAGCAGGTGAACATGCAGTAAGTATAGAACTATTAGGTGTCATATGATGGGATGTACTAGAATAAAAAATCCAAGAGACAGAAGTACCCGGAGTGGAAGAGATGGTCGAGGGAGCAGTAAACTCAGTCCAAGGTGGATGCTGTAAAAGCTGCTCAAAACGCTGATTGATCAATGTGTCAATATGATCAGAGGTAGGCAAACCTGGTGCAGTGGTGGTAGCAACAGCAGCAGTAGGACAACGGTGAACTGGACCACGACCACGACCACGACCTTGAGAAGGTTGCAGTGGCATACGAGAAATCGGACGTTTCTCTGGATGAAGATCCCAACAATTATTAACAGCATGTCCTGACCTTTTGTAATATGCACAAAGAGTTGTAGAACGTTATGAGATTGCAGGAGGAACAACAGGAGAGGTGACAGCCAGAACTCCAGAATACATGGTCAAGGAAGTAGTCTGTCGAGATGATACAGTGCGAAGACGAGTCTCCTCGGCAATAATTTTTGCTAGAACAATCTCTAAGCGTGGTAAAGGATCTCGATGAATTAACTGTCCAACCAACGCTGAATATTCAGGACGAAGAGCCATAATGAACTGGTAGAGTTCACGACGGTCATGAAAGGCAGCTCGCTTAGCTATTGATGCATGTGGGCCTGGCTCAAGACTTCGTAGTTCACGAAAACAAGTGCACATGCGATTGTATGGATCGGTGACAGACAGATCTCCCTGAACAATTGTCTGAACCTCAACAAGTAACTGATACTCTCGGGCGCCACTTTTCTCCACAAAGCGTTCAAGAAGGGACACCCAAATCACCGCTGCCGTATTGAGTACAATGAGATCGGCCCGGAGAGAGCGATCAATAGAATTGATCACATAAGAAGAGGCACGCTGATCATGTCTCCGCCATGAGATATATATCGGAGAGTCAGACGGTGGTGCAGCAATAGTACCATCTAGGTGGCCAAATAAATCACGTGGACTGAGGGTGCTCTTCACAGTGGTGCACCAGGATGGCCAATCTTCTACTGAGCTCAGAAGAAAATCGGTCAAATTCGGAAGAACATCACGAAGGGACTCAAATGAGTCCATAGAGATAGGTGGTTTAACAGCAGTGTTGACCATCAATGTGGGATCCGTGTCAGTCAGATTTTTAGATGAAGACATGATCAAAATATCTCAAATGAAGCTGAAATATACACGAATACGTAGATGATGAAAAACTGAACAAAATGAGTACCTGGATGACTAGATTCAGAGTCCGAACGAGGTTGTAACAGTCCAGGAAAGAAACACGACAAAACCAGGCCGGCGACTGACGGACGACAGCCTGAAGTTGCTAGACGGTGGCCGGACGGTTGTCGAACAGTGCCGGACGGTGGCCGGACAATGGTCGGCCAGCGGATTCTGGCGGGTCGGATCTCCGACTGACGGGTCAGGTCGCCTGCTGATGGATCTGGGTCGAGGAGCTTCTGGATCTGGGTCGTTGTGGGCCGGGTGAGTGGGCCGAAGCAGTGGGCCAGGAGAATCCGCGGACGAGAGACTCCACGTACGGACGAGCATTGATTTCACGTGATTCTGTGTGGATTTCACGCGATTCTGCGTGTGCTGACCCGTGGTAGATGAGAGCAAGCAGGCTGCGTGCGGATGGGTTGCACTGGGACGAGTGCGGATGGGCTGCGCGTAGATGAGGCTCGCGGCCGCGGATGGGGCTGCGGATGGGCTGCGAATAGGCTGTAGGCTGTAGGCTCACAGCGGACGGGGCAATGACGAGAAGAGGAGGACAACACGACGACGCGAACAATAGCGCAATTACAATGTAACGAACTTCGAATCTCAACGAAGATCCGAAAGAGAAAAAGAAGTAAAAAAAACTGAGATCTCAAAGGGGCTCTGATACCATGTTATACTTTTAGGAAGAAAGAATAATGAGACCTAATTCATTAAGAGAGGGACAAAACCCTTTATATAATGGTACAAGACCTAATACATGTGTAACACAGTAATACACGTGTAACACAATAATAATATTATACACATGTAATTTAACAGTACATTTTTTAGTTGGGCACGGATAGACCCACTACCTAACTTAATTTGCCCACTACCCATAATTATGAAAATACCATTATTTATTTTAATTTTTTTAACCCTTTCCCACTACTTAGTTCGACAGCGTCCTGTCGAAGTGTTCTTCACTGGGACGACAGAGGTACGTCGAACTGTCTAAATAAGTGTCGACAAAGGTCCAGTCGAAGTGTGTTTCACTAGGACGACAAAGATCTGTCGATCTGTCTGAGCAAATGTCGACATGGATGTGTCGAACCCTTCAAAACACCAACTTTCTTCTAAGAATCAATCACTTATACAATCATTTACGTCCTTATGAAAAACAAAAATGTCATTTAAGTTATTTAAGTCTTTTTGAAAATCTTTTATATATATATTTAAGTATAAGAAACAAAAAAATCAAATAAATAGCTATTTGGACCAAATGAACAGTAAACATTTCATATAGAAAAAAACATTATTTTCTTTTCTAAATAAGTGGAGTCTGTTTAGAAAAGACTCCACTTGTTTAGAAAAGAAAATAATGTTTTTTGTCTATATGAAATGTTTACTGTTTATTTGATCCAAATAATTATTTGTTTAATATTTTTGTTTCTTATACTTAAATGAATATATATATAGGAATGATTTTCAAAAAGACTTAAATAACTTAAATGACATTTTTGTTTTTCATAAGGACTTAAATGATTATATAAGTGATTGATTTTTAGAAGAAAGATGTTGTTTTGATGGGTTCGACACATCCATGTCGACACTTGTTCAGACAGATCGACGGATCTCTGTCGTCCTAGTGAAACACACTTCGACTGGACCTTTGTCGACACTTATTCAGACAGTTCGACGGACCTCTGTCGTTCCAGTGAAGAACATTTCGACTGGACGCTGTCAAACTAGGTAGTGGGAAAGGGATTAAAAAAATTAAAATAAATAATGGCATTTTTGTAATTATGGGTAGTGGGAAAGTGTAACATGGGTAGTGGGATTAGCTTTGCCCTTTTTAGTTGAATACATTTTTTAGAAGTTTTCAAACACACATACCGTAACCATATATTTTTACTGAAAAGTAATATTTACTGGATTGTTACATGGAAATTGACAAATGGATCCTAATTATTCTTTGAGATTTTGAATGGAGAACATAAGGTTTTCAACCTAATTTTGGTAGGTCATCTGTTTGAGAGAAAAAAACAGGATCGATTTTACTGAAATATCCTAATTCGATCCTAGTTCTTTTTAAGACAACTTTCATATATCATTTGAAAAATCTAATTTTTTTTAACTCAATAATATATTGATTAAATTAAAAATGATAAACACAAGAGGGTTCAAGAACAATAGGACTAGAGAGAGGGGGTTCCTCTCAACTTCTAGTTGGAACTGATGGTAATTACTTAAAATAATAACCTAGCTATGATAGAATGTAAGATATAGCTGGAAGGAGTGAATAACTCGACTTGCCTTAAAAATATTTTTTTTATTTTCTATTCAATGTTACCTCAAAAAAAAAAAATTGAGTATTTAAGGTAATTAAATATTATCCTCTTACTATATCAATAATCACTCAAAATAGAGTCCGGACCCCGGCATGATTAAGTTGGGTCAGTCCGGTTAGTATCGCATTGCATAACTTATGAATTGAACTACACAGCTTACGAATCGTATTACAGAGTCAATTGTCTTTCCTATTGGATATTGATGGTACTGACCAAACCCATGCTTAAATGGATTTATTAGGAGAGTAACATTTATACCCAATTGGTTATGCAGTTCGATTCAAAGGTCATGCGATTCGATACTGACCGAATTGACAGAACTCTCAAAGGTCATGCGATTCTAGCTAACTAGATCTAGACTCCTCAAAATAGTAGTTTCAAAAGAGAATGTTAAAGGTTTTAAAAACCAACGTAGAAATTCTTTTTAAATAAAACCAAGGATAAGGTTTTCAATAACAAAGAAATCTCAAATATGCAATATCATCGTTAAGAGGGTAAGGACATGTTTTCTATAAGGCTCTCATTGTGTATTCAATAACCCTTTTAGAAACTTGGATCAAGATCAAGTTGAATATATATAGTTAGTTTTGAGAAAATACACCATGAAATGATTTTCCCAAATGTCGTTGTACAACAGGTTTTAGAGAACCTTGATCTTCTGGACCACCAACTATGAATGTTCAGACATAATTAAATCTAAAAAATCTTTTTGGAATCCCAACTATTCCCAAGAAATTTAGATACTCAACATTTTCAAAATTCTTACATCACCAGATCCATGATCTAATTGTACACAGAATGAGAGCAAAATAACCATGGCCGGCCCTGAGGCAAGGCCACCAAAGCAATTGCTTAGGGCCCCAACCTAAAGAGGGCTCCCAACCATCTATTTAATAGAATTTACAAAATCGAACGGTGATGTCTTTCTTTTCCCAATTTTAAATTAACTTCACTCAACACTCTTTTTAATATCCCCAAATAAAATTTCTCCATTCCCCAAATATCTCCAACCAACGTATCTCACTCCCTCACTTTCTTCAAAACAATTTCTATTTTACAAATTCATCTCTCTCTCCCCTCTTTTAAATATTTCTTTTTTATAATTTTCTGATTCCACTAAATTGAATTTTTTTTTGCTTTTTATTATCAATGTATCTGATAATGTGAAAGGTTTTAATAAATTGCATAATATTGTGTATCTACTTTATAAAATTTATAACTTAAAATAAAATAATGTACAATATTCAAACAATCTAGATTTTTATAATTTTCTGATTCCATTAAATTGAATTTTTTTTTTTTGCTTTTTATTATAAATTTGTATGATAATGTAAAAGATTTTAATAAATTGCATAGTATTGTGTAACTACTTTATAAAATTTATAACTTAAAATAAAATAATGTACAATATTCAAACAATCTAGATTTTTTTGTAAATATATATAGGGCCCCATTTTCAAAATATGCCTAGGGTATAATCACATAATTCAATTCTCAGGTCCGGCCCTAAAAACAACTTGGTTTATCATCCAAATTATCATCCCTAATGATAGAAAGAATGATTCTCAAAAAAGAAATGATGACGAAATGTCAAACCATGTTCTTCATGGCCTGGATCATCAATTACATTTCCCTAAAATTGTAGGGTTCCTTTTGGTATGTGAAAACATTTTGAAATGCTAAATATTTTTCAATTCATTAAAAGAAATTTTTTTGAAAATAAATTAAAACACTTTTTTTTCCTTCCAAAATTATTTGAAGTTCTAAATCTTTTTTAAAATAATTTTAAAAGATTTTTTTTTTAAATTGTAGGTGTATGTGCGTTGATAAAAATAACATATACATCATTGAAGATATTATATGATAAAAAATGAAAAAAATCTAAATAACCCTCTATAAACTGCTTGAAATCCATATAGCCCCCTGACTTTTCCTAAAGTCCGTATAGCCCATGAATTAAACTTCCGTTGACAGATGAGGAATAATCCGTTTGTTTAACCCTTAGTAATAACACAATATACCAAAAAACCCCTACAATGTATTAAAATTGCAGAGAACTTTAAATAAATGAAGATTTAACCCCTCGAGATAGATTATAAAACCCTATCCACATGTGTTGAATCATCATTTACATAAGATTTTTTATAGTTTTAACACACTGTAGGTTTTTTTTAATATATTATATTTTCATCCTGCAGAGTTAACTAGACAAAATATTCGTAGAATAATTTTAATTTATCAACGAAAATTTAACTCAGGGGACCATTTGGATTTACATAGATGTTTGCAAGGTGTTATATGGATTTCAGAAAAAGTTGGGGTTTATATGGATTTTGAGTAGTTACAGAGGGTTATATGGATTTTTACCTAAAAATAAATAAATGAAGTATGTGCATAAGGCAGACTAATTATTTGATTTTTGGTTTTCTTTTTTATAATGTGATACATTCAATGAGATATGTAATTTTCAATGAAGTATATACTATCTTTGTCGATGCACACACCTCTCTAAGTACGTATATGCATCTATTATCAATGCAGATACCGGGCGTTCGCAAAAATTGAATTTTACGGACGTGCCTAAGAAAAATCCTTGTATGTGTGTGTATTGTGAGAGTATCCTGAGAAGAGTCTTGAGAGTTTTCATGTCGATCGTGATCTTCAGTCAATTGACACCATATAGTTATTGTGGGAGGTGAAAATGTCCTCTTCCTTGGATGGGCCGGACTCGATGATGGTCTAGGTTTGGTTTGGGTACATCCGCGAAGAGACGACGACAGTGGAAGAGGCGACGGTGATGGACCGATTTGGTGGATGTTTGTATGGACTGAACCTAATGTAAATCAGGGTGCCTACGTACTCTTTTTGAAGGATCAAGCAACACGTAGTTCCTTTTTGGCGAGAACATCCGACGATGAAGCCCCGTCTCCATTAAAATGAGATTTCAAGCTTGGGTCTTGGGTTCTCTTTATTTTTGGAAAGAAGAAGGAGTCTCACTCTCCCCCATTCCCCCCCCCCCCCTTTTTGTGAAGGGGGACACCCTTCTATTTATAGTGGGAGGGGGTGTGTCTATTTCCATGGAGGTGTGAGCGTATCATGGGATAAAATCTTTCACGTGGCTCTTGGATCGGTTGACATGTGGGATCTTGGGATCAGTGACTTGTAACAACTTTCTGACAGTTTATTACAGCCACTGTTGTCAGGAAATATTCTTTGGGATCTCTAATATCTCGCCTATGCGGACTCTGTGCTTTTGATTCAAGTCGTACAGAAGCTATGCCCCCATTCACCCACATCTGGTCGGGCGTCCAACGAGACTGTTTATTTGCCCGACTTGAGGTGGTGGTGTGTTATGACGGAATGTGATGCGTCGGGGCGGTATAGCCTTTTAAACATAACAAAAGGTGTGACAGATTTTGACTCCTACAAATGTCCCCTCTTCTGGTATTTCGGGGTCCAGGAGAGCAGAAGAATAGACTTAAGAGAAGTCCTCTTAATGATGGGAAAAAATCTTCATACTCTTGGTCTTTTGGGGATCGGGAGAGAAGAAGATCAAATGTCGAGACCTTGCATGTTAAATCCTCATCTGACTTTTGTCGAACTCACACTTTTCTATTTGTTTCTGACTTTAACTTGAAAAGGTTATCGACAGGGTAGACCTGAATGACTGGGTAGACCTGAATGACTAGGTAGACCTGAATGATAGGGTAGACCAGTATGGCAGGGTAGACCTGAATGACAGGGTAGACCTGTATGGCAGGGTAGACCTGAATGGCAGGGTAAACCTGTATGACAGGGTAGATCTGGATGACAAGGTAGACCTGAGTGACAGGATAGACCTGAATGGCAGGGTAGACCTGTATGGCAGGGTAGACCTGTATGGCAGGGTAGACCTGAATAGCAAGGTAGACCTGTATGGCAGGGTAGACCTGAATGACAGAGTAGACCTGTATGGCAGGGTAGACCTGAATGGCAGGGTAGACCTGTATGGCAGGGTAGACATGAATGACAGGGTAGACCTTGTCATGCCCCAGGGCGGCTGTCCCCAAGACGTGGCAATAATATAATATCAGTTATCAAATAAGAGGTCAATAATGACACCAATATAAAATACACAAGGCTAACAAGTAATGATAACTGATAACTCAACTGAAATGCGAAAGCATAAAAATAAAAAAAGTCTGTAAATCAAAAATATTATTACAGACTCGAATACACAATCACTGTCCTGTGAAAGCCAAGTCTAGCCAAATAAAATACAACAAGTGCCACACACACAATTTACAAATACACAAGACTCTAGGACTGTTAACAGCCTTGCACTCGCCAATCCGCTGGACAGAACGCTTCCACGCACGCAAGACCACGCCATAGGGAAACTCCAGCTCCATGCCCATCAACGCCCCTATAAAAGAAACAGTACGCGAGGGGTGAGCTACAAGCTCAGTGAGTTGTTAGAAACCAAACACCATTACAACAATTTATTGTTAAGGCAATTTCCTTTCAAGGAAAAACATGGGTTGAAACCTAATGGATAATAGGGTCACGCGGCGGCGCAACCCACCTCACCCTCACCCTCACTCCTGATGGGAGACTCTTGGGACTCTTGGGGAGAGACCATACTGTTTGTCAAGGAGACGCGGAATTACTGGTCTACACGACACTATTGGATCATCTACATAGAGATAATTGCTCACTGATGTCTCTCAACATCGATACCTAACCGGACCCTAGGGACTTTTAGAACGAACTCAGTTGCTCTACACCCATCGTCATCCGGTAGCCCTCTCCCGGGGAGCCTAACCTGGTAACCTCTCCATGACCACCATCTCTACCATATGGGCGCACCAATAGGTGTCACAAATAGCGTCTGGGAGCACCCCACAGGACAACTACGAACCGGACAGCTTCGACACGGATCCGACGATGGGGAGAACGACTTCAAGCCCGCAATATCACTTGGAAGCCCTCTCCCGCGCAGCCTCTACATGTCGGCCTTCCACGATCAGTACATTCGTTAGATGTGTACCGTGGTACGCATCGGTAGCACCTACAAGTGGTGGCACCATACAGGACAACTTCTATGTCGGGTAGCTTCGACTCATAACGATGTCAAGAGGAAGCACCCTGCGATCGCAATGCGAACCTTATGAGAAAGCCAACTACCTTTGGTACTTATATATATATCGATGATATCGAATACTCTTGCATTCCCACATGGAGGCGTCACTCGGACGCGAGGACTATCTCTACACTCGTGTAGAAAAGCCAAGGGCATAACCCAATAGGCGGTTCATATGCATGCCTAGCACGGGTAAGCCCAACTTAAATACCGTAGCTATCGGTTAAACAAAACTGATGCAACGATGAATTCTTCTGAATTCAAAACGAATGCATCACTTGAATGCAAGGAGCGATTACATCGCAAGCGCTTTAACTAATAGGGTACGACCCGACAGCGGGTCATACCCTCGCCTATTACGGATAGGCCAAATTTGTTAACATGCGCATATATATATAAGGAGAATCATAACGTAGTTATATGTGCGACATGTACAATATATATTAAATAACTATAGGGTCCTCCCTAACATGAATTTACATCATAAACAACAAATCATACAACATGCATACAAGGTATGGCCTACTTAAACATGTTTATAAGGCCATTAATCATACAATCACATAAAAATATATCCTAACATTTGTTGGTTATCACCAATTAAGAGGAAAGGGTCAAGCGCGATCTCACGCACTAACAGGTGCACGCCAATATTCTCAAACGAACCTGAGTCTAGTAGGAACCACATCCACTTACTTAGTTTACGTAGAGAGGGAGGGCGAGAGAGACGGAAAGTCTCATCCTCTCCAAAAACTGGTCATAGCTTTGCCCCAACAAATGGGTGCAACAACTATACCACATCCTCCAGTCTTTTGACAAAGGAATATTAGTTATGCATCCGGTTATTAATCCAGGATTAAACATGCTGGTTATAATTAATATAGTGGGGGTAGTATTACAATACTACCTAAATAATGCCATATTCTAATACATCCATACACAACTCAGAAATACATGCCAAAACACGAGGCACATGAAAACTCAATCATTCAACACGAATACAATACATATGCAAATACGATCATTCAATTAATACAATACGTAGGCACGTACATGGTAGAATAGGGGGTTCTACCCAGTATACGAGCCTTACAGTCCTAGCATGCAATATCTAACATATTTGGGGTGCAAAGATGCCCCATGGATGCGTGATGCACGACTACGTGCATCGAGGGCATCCCGAAGGGTTGGATCGAACCACTCACCTAACGAGCGCACGGCTCACGATACACAAGAGGGCGACAACTTGAATCTGGAGAACGAAACCAATCTGCCAAGAATCGACCAATGGATGCATTAGGCTGTTACAAGGTGCTCAAAACCCTAAGACGCACTCCGCGCGTTCCCAAGCACTGCAAGCACGCTCTGAACAACCCATGCGAGCTGTCCACACGCTCCGCACACATCGAAGGACGCCATGCAGGCCCTCGAGCACCTCGTGCATGCTACCCACGCACTCCGCATGCATGCGAGCACGCCGATCACACTGTCGCATCCCCGCAAGCCGCTCATACGACCACGAACGCACGATACATAACTCTACATCCTTTAGTACATAAATACAAGTACAAGTAATGTAAGAGAAAAGCCATTGAAAAGGAGGATAAGAAGGGAATACAAGGCTCACTCACCCATACACACAAACATGTGGCGTGCACACATACACAACACAAAAACATGGGCTTCCTCTCCCAAATATGATTCTCTTCCATGCACACATACAACAACATACATAATGGAGCTTCTACTCCTTTCCAATTACTAAAATGAACATGGCTGAACCCTATCAAAGAGAGCGGGTGGTCCACAAGCGGCTCCCGCACGCACAACCGTCCAAACACCACTGTTGCCACCACCCTCATCACCCATTGCTCCAATATAGCCGACAACACCAACCCCGCTACCGGAACACCCGCACCACCTGCTAGAACTTCGGCCACGGCCCCCTCCCGAAAGCCGCCATTGCCCCACCAAACACCAGGACTCTCCGGCTCACCACAACCATGAGCAACCCATAGGTGACCGCGACCCACAGCACGGTCCTGGATTACAATGCAAGCTCCCAAGCCGGGTATCATCTCACACCGACCGGAGGCTCATTCGGGTGAGCCCTCGCGACAAACACCCCGAGGTCACGGCGTCTCGGGATGTCCGACCCGCTGAGGATGAGTGGCCAGAGTGTACGCCCCGGGAATCGTGCGGAGGCGTGCGCAGAGGCGATGAAGAGAGGGGACGACGCTGTCGGAGGTGGGTAGGAGAGGATCCTCGGCCAGAGGAGGAAGAGGGATGCTGAAACCATCCATAGGAGTGTGCAAGGATGCGCGGATTTGGGTTCTTAGTACCACCACAGTCTCATTCAGCTCCAGCACCGCCACCCTTTCAAGACCGACCAACCCGAACAAGCACGACCATCCTTTCCTTTCTTTTCTTTCTCCCCTTTTTTTAGCCAAAACGATGAAGTCGAGAGAGAGAGAGAGAGAGGCATTCAATGCGGATAAATGGGTTAGGTGAGAAAAGTCACCCACCAAATCAGTAAAATAAAACCCGGATACGATTCTGAACTGCACATTTTTCCCAAATGATATCAGAATTCGATGAAATTTTTATGGGTAGTACAAAACAGTACCAGGACCCATAATATGCACTCAGAATTTCAATCAGGGTACTCTAACTCCCGTAGATAGCTAAAAGCTAAAATTTTATGACTCTGATAAAAAAATAAGACTCTAAATGACACATGCCTAATATTCCCCCCCAGGAAATTTAGTCCTCGAAATTTAAGGAAACCCAAAGGGAAGACCGAACGTAGAAGTGTCACGCATAGAGTCCCTTGGCTCCCGAGTGGTTGGGGCACCAAACTGGTGCTACCAACACACTTTAACTGAAGGAACGGTCTTGATGCGGGGCCTCTTCTCACATTGGTCCATGGTCTCGATCAACTGCTCCACGAACGACAAATCCTGCTCAAGGATGAGCGGCTTGAACGGAATGATATGAGCATGATCACAGACATATTGCCTCAGCTATGAGACAGTGGTGACATCACAGGCATGAGCCAGCTATGGAAAAAAAGGCTACATAACAAGCCACCTCTCCAATACACTCAAGGACGAGAACGGTCCGATGGAGGGCCGACTCAACTAGCCCCGAATGTCGAAGCAGAGGATGCCCTTAAACTGGGACACCTCATGATAACCTGGTCATCGCACCCAAAGGCAGGCTCCTGACGACTATGACCTGCGTAGCCTTTCTAACGGTTCTGGGAGGTGCAGAAGCACACGCGAACCATCTCGGCCACCGCAAGGTCAATTAAATAACTTATGGCCCCTCCAACTGGCGCGCTTCAACCGTCCCAACTCAAGGGAGGTATAAAACTGCGCCCATAGAGTGCCATGAAGATGAACAATCGCGGAGGTGAATACCCACGCCAAAGCGTCCAGAGACTCAGTCAGTTGGATAGGGTGCAAAGTGCGGACTTAGTCAATCAGTCAATGATCACCCAGACGACGTCGTGACCCGAATGTGACTTTAGCGAGCCCGCAACGAAATCCATGATAACTCACTCCCACATCCACTGAGGAATCTCGATGGACAAACGCATTCCAACACGATGATCCACAACTTCGCTTGAGGGCATGCCGACTAACAACCTCAACGAAGGCTACTTCAGAACAGCCCACAGAGGCCTAAACGGCCCAGAAATTTTGAGATCCTTGTAGGCATCTAGCGCATTCGTCTACCCCGATGGTAGTACTCAAAATTCATAGTGCCCGAAACGATCACGAAAGGCCATTTACTGAATGCCCAACTCCCGGATCTCCAAATAGGGTACCCTGCGTGAAGATCGATCAACAAAAAGACAATGGCTCCCAGAGCTATTCAAAATAGATCATCAATTCACGACAAGGGGTACACGATCTTCAGCCCCTACGGGGAGATCAAAAAAATTCCTGAGATGATTAAGTCCAAATTCTGCTCCTCAAGCATGGCTGGCGCTCATGATGTCACTTACATGCTGGGTAAGTCCCTCGACTGCACTTAGTCTGTAAGACACGCAACAGGAGGTCGACGGACCCAGACAACGCATATGCGATGTCATCTATCTGATATGGCGGTTGAGTCCCATCACGAACGCTTAGCATCGTGTCTCCTCGTTAACGACCCATGTGGGGGCAAAACGCGACAGTACCGCAAACTGTGCTTCACATGCCGCGACCAACAAGTCGCCCAACTATAACCATTGGAACTCCAGCATCCTGCACTCAATGGGCAGATTCATCATGGGGAGTCCAAGCTCTCGACAACATCTAGTAGCACTCCACCGGTGTGGCCTCTACCTAGTAGCCTCCCCACGTCCACTATCTCTACTATATGGACTCACCAACAAGCGTCGTGGATAGTACCTGGGAGCACATCACAGGACTCTGACCTCTACCGGGCCGCTATGACGCGCGATGATATATCGAAGCGACTCCAGATGTGGCTATGGAACCCTAGTCCATAAGATATCACCAACCAAGCTGCAAAAGGACGCACTTAATCCCGATCATACTCATCACCACTCGCTATAGCACCTTTCAAGTGAGAGGGAAAGGCAAATCATCAAAAGATGTTTCAAAGATATTCCCTGACCAGGAAAAAGAACCTCTTGAGAGGCACCATGAGGTCCCGATATAGGATATCCCGACAACCAAATAAGGAACATGGAGCACCCTAGCCCGGGTCTCAATGATGACCCTGCAAGGCCCCTTAATCCCAAGCAGGAAAATGGGAGAAGGCATCGCTCATTAATGAAAAATATGCCATATCCTCAAAACTTGAAACCGACGCCGCACGCGAACTCCATGGTTAATAGCAATACCGATGTCCGGGAACGAAGCTCCATAGTCGAGAAGCGATACAACCATAGAAATTGCAATGATCCACCAATACAACAAAACTGGACTGGAAAATCTTTCCCAAGCCTTAGCCCCACAACAGGGGACCCAACAATGACCCTGATTAGTCGACCCAGTCGACAACTTTAAGGGGGTCCAGGGGTGGCCACGTCCACGTCCACGGATGCGAGGAGGCATGTCAACAACCTAAGAAAACTTCTAAAACCAAAGTACTCGGATAACAATCCTACGACTCATCTATACGCATCAACTTAGGCTCTGACAGGACCAGGCTCTGATACCAACTTTTGTCACGCCCTAGGGCAGCCGTCCCTGAGACGTGGCAATAATATAATATCAGCTATCATACAAGAGGGCAATAATGACACCAATATAAAATACACAAGGCTAAAAAGTAATGATAACTGATAACTCAATTGAAATGCGAAAGCATAAAAATAACAATAAATCTGTAAATCATAAATATTATTACAGACTCGAATACACAATCACTGTCCTGTGAGAGCTAAGTCTAGCCAAATAAAATACAACAAGTGCCACACACACGATTTACAAATACACAAGACTCTAGGACTACTGACAGCCTCGCACTCGCGAATCCGCCGGATAGAACGCTTCCACGCACACAAGACCACGCCATAGGGAAACTCCAGCTCCACGCCCAACAACGCCCCTGTAAAAGAAACAGTACGTGAGGGGTGAGCTACAAGCTCAGTATGTGGTTGGAAACCAAACACCATTACAACAATTTAATGTTAAGGCAATTTCCTTTCAAGGAAAAACATGGGTTGAAACCCAATGGATAATAGGGTCATGTGACAGCGCAACCCACCTCACCCTCACCCTCACTCCCGAAGGGAGACTCTTGGGACTCTTGGGGAGAGACCATACCGTTTGTCAAGGAGATGCGGAATTACTGTTCTACACGACACTACTGGATCATCTACGTAGAGATAATTGCTCACTGATGTCTCTCAACATCGATACCTAACCGGACCCAACAAATATGGGAGCGGATGATCAAATGATGTCACGCCCCAAGGCGGCCGTCCCCGAGACGTGGCAATAATATAATATCAGCTATCATAAACAAGAGGTCAACAATGACTCCAATAAACAATACACAAGGCTAATGAAGCAATGACAACTGATAATACAACTGAAAAGCGGAAGCATAAACTATCAATAAGTCTGTAAACCGAAAATATTATTACAGACTCGAATACACAATCACTGTCCTGTGAGAGCCAAATCTAGCCAATAAAATACAACAAGTGCCACACGCACGAATTACCAATACACAAGACTCTAGGACTGCTGACAGCCTCGCACTCGCCAATCCGCCGGACAGAACGTTTCCACGCACGCAAGACCACGCCATAGGAAAACTCCAGCTCCACGCCCAACAACGCCCCTGTAAAAGAAATAGTACGCGAGGGGTGAGCTACAAGCTCAGTGAGTGGTCGGAAACCGAACACCACTATAACAATTTAATGTTAAGGCAATTTCCTTTCAAGGAAAGACATGGGTTGAAACCCAATGGATAATAGGGTCGCACGGCGGTGCAACCCGTCTCACCCACACCCTCACTCCCGAAGGGAGACTCTTGGGACTCTTGGGGAGAGACCATACCGTTTGTAAGGAGACGCGGAATTACTGGTCTAAAAAACACCATTGTGATCATCTACATAGAGATAGTTGTTATCGATATCTCTCAACATCGATACTTAACCAGACCCAACCAATATGGGAACGGGTGAACAAACCAATGGGTCACGTAGCGACGTGACTTAACACATTCATCGCCCCGACCCTGAAGGGGAGCTCCAAAGAGACCCGGGGACAAACGAGGGTTAACCATAACACCACGTGTTACTGGTTAACGAGACACAACGCATCCATCTGCTACAAGGTAGAGATATACTTCGATACCTCAAGCGTTAGAAGTAACAAACCCAGAGTATACTCGATGGGTGTTTGGGTCACGTGGCGACGTGACAACAACTCATCCTCACCCTAGCCCCCGGAGGGGTGACTAGGGACTTTTGAAATGAACTCAGTTGCTCTACACCCATCGTCATCCGGTAGCCCTCTCCCGGGGAGCCTCTACCTGGTAGCCTCTCCATGACCGCTATCTCTACCATATGGGCGCACCAATAGGTGTCATAAATACATCTGGGAGCACCCCACAGGACAACTACGAGCCGGGCAGCTTCAACACGGATCCGACGAAGGGGAGAACGACTTGAAGCCCGAAATATCACTTGGTAGCTCTCTCCCGTGCAGCCTCTACCTGTCGGCCTTCCACGATCAGTACATTCCCTAGATGTGTACCGCGGTACCAACGCTTCGGTCGAGAGTGTACTGATCGTGGGAGTATGTCAGGTAGAGGCTACCCGGGGAAAGGGCTACCAGTGGACCAAGGGCTTAGAACAATCGACCTCTTCCCCAAGATCCTATGTCACCCGTCGGGGTGAGGGTGAGGGTGTTGGCATGAGTGGGGTGGGGTCGCGTTGATACTCGACCCGTCAGTTTGTATAGATGGTTTTCCCGTGGGGTTTGCGCTGCGAGCATGAGTTATCGTTTTTCCCCTTCGTTGGATCCGTGTAGGAACTTCTCGGCGTACCATTGCTGTCTTGGCACCGGGCTCCCATCTGTAGGTACCATCGCTGTGGTCGACAGTGTACTGATCGTGGGAGTATGTCAGGCAGAGGCTACCCGGGGAAAGGGCTACCGGTGGACCAAGGGCTTAGAAACGATCTAGTCTCTTCCCAAGAGACTAGGTCACCCCTTTTGGGGTGAAGGTGAAGGATTGGTACAGTTACTTCCGACAACCTAGGTCACCCTTCGGAAGTGAGGGTGTTGGTGTGAGTGTTGTGGGCTCGAGTTGATACTTGACCCACCAGCTTGAGTGATTGGCTTCCCATAGGGTTCGCGCTGCGAACAAGTAGTGTTTCCTCCTAATATCGTCGTATACCGGGGTCCCGACGTAGAAGCTGCCCTGACAGAGGACTCCCACTTGTAGGTACTCCCGATGCATTCGGCAGATGTACTGATCAGGGGAGTGTACCAGGTGAGGCTACACGAGGGTGGACCACCGGACGATGTTGCAAGCCTGAATTATCGTTCTCCTCTTCGCCGGATCCGTGTGGATGCTTCCTAGGTACGAGCCGCCCTGGGTGGACCCCCACCTGTAAGTACCATCGATGCGCTCGACAGTGTACTGACCGTGGCCGGCTCCAGGTAGAGGCTGCCTGGGAGAGCGCTACCGGATGACGAACAGTGTAGAATAGCAAGTTGTCCTTCGAGTCCCTAGGCTCACCCCTGTGGGGGCTAGGGCAAGGACGAGGTATGGTTGCACCGCCGTGTGACCTTGTTAACTGTTGGGTTTCTACCCATGGTTTCCTTGATAGGAGATTGCTTTAGGATCGAATGTTGTGTTGGTGTTTGGTTTCTGACCACTCACTGAGCTTGTAGCTCACCCCTCGCTTATGTTTTTCCCCAGTTGACGCTGAGTCGGATCCAAGAGAAGAGCTCCCCTGGCGCCATCCGAGTAGGAGACCTGCGTTCGCGTTGGATGTCTTGCGAGTCGGAGGCTATCAGCATTCCCTTTTCATTGTATGTATTATACTTGTGCTTGTGCACGGTATGTAGACTGTTGATGTCAGTTATTGTATATATTGGCTCTCACAGGACAGTTGATTGTGTACTCTAGTCTGTAATATGTCTTTGAATTACAGACTTAGTCATTTGAGCTTCCGCTTTTTGTAGATATTTGATGTCAGTTACTTGTGTATTGCCTTTTCTATTGTGGAGTATTTATTTGACCTCGTGTATGGATTACTGATATCATTTATATATTTGCCACGTCTCGGGGACGGCCGCCCTGGGGCGTGACATGCTTGTTCGTCTCCTCTTGCCAATGGGTTTCCTCATGCATCACCTAAACTTGTGTTTGTGTACTAAAGAGGCGTAGGATTGACCCATCAGTGCACTCGAGATCACATGTGAGGTTTGCAGGGCAGCGGGTGCACGCTCGGTATGCTTGCATGCGTGCGGAGAACACGGGCAGCATGCACGAGGTGCTCTAGGGCGTGCGAGGCCTTGGCCGATGCGTGCGGAGTGCACGGGCAGTGTGCACGAGGTGCTCGAGGGTGTGCTTGGCCTTGCCCGATGCGTGCGGAGTGCATGGGTAGCGTGCACGAGGTGCTCAAGGGCGTGCTTGGCCTTGCCCGATGCGTGCGGAGTGCACGGGCAGCGTGCACGAGGTGCTCGAGGGCGTGCTTGGCCTTGTCCAATGCGTGCGGAGTGCGTCGGAAGCTTGCACGGGGTGCTCGAGGGCATGCTTGCGGTGCTCAGACGCGTTCGGAGTGTGCTTCGGGGTGTCGAGCAGCTTGTTATAGCAAAATGCACCATTGGTTGATTCTTGGTGGATTGGTTTCTTTCTTCGGATTCAAGCCATCGCCCTCTTGTGTATCACGAGCTGTGCGCTCGTTAGGTGAGTGGTTTGATTTCAAACCTTCTGGGAGCGCTCGATGCACGCAGTCGTGCTTCGCGCTTCCATGATGCTTTATTTGCATCATAAATATGCTAGATATCATACATGCTAGGTTGTATAGCTCGTATATTGTGTAGAACACCTATTCTACCTTATACTTGCCTATGTATTGTATAGAATATGGCATGACTTAGGTAGTTTTGTTTGAAATACTATCCCTATTTATCAAGCATGTTTAAACTTGGGTTAATAACGGGGTGTATGCGTAATATTCCTCTGTTTAGGACTTGAGGGTGTGGTATAGTTATTGCACTCATCCGTTGGGGCCAAACTATGACCAACTCGAGAGAGGACGAGGCATTCCCTCTATCTCGCCCTCCCTCTTTTCACGAGCTGAGTAAGTAGATGTAGTTCCTACTTGACTCAGGCTTGCTTGGAATTATTGGCATGCACTTGTTGTTGCGCAGATCGGGCTTAACCCTTCCCTTCTAGGTTGGTGTTATCCAACGTATGTTAGGTTGTTACCTGTGTGTTTGACTGAATGATGCCTTGTATGCATATTTAAGTAGGCCATCCTTGATATTTTTGCATATTATATATATGCCGATATGGCCATGATTCTTTTCTAGTGTGTTAGACAAGTATATGACCTCTTGTGGGGTCATACCATGGCTTTGACACTTAGAATATAATGTCTTCCCCGCATCTGAGTTATGCGCCTTGGAGGGAATTCATGAGAATTCGTTGCGCTTATCGGTGTTTGATAACCGATGATGACGGATCCATAGGGATCGTATTCGTGTGTGTCGAGTGTTCTTCCCTTCGTCGGCTCCGAGTAGAGACTGCTCGGCATAGTGAAGTCCGGTGAGGTGCTCCCAGATACTACTCATGACGCGTGTTGGTGCCCATACGGCCGAGGTAGCGGTCATGGGAGGCTACCCGGTAGAAGCTAGAACCCTGTGAGGTGCTCCTATGAACTATCCAAAAAGCTTGTTGGTGTGCCCATATAGCAGAGATAGGGACCTGGGAGGCTACCAGGTAGTAGACGCCACACCGGGAGAGACTACCGGATGACGAGCGGTGTAGAATAATCGACCTCTTCCCTAAGAGCCTATGTCGACCCGTCGGCGTTGGTTCGATCTACTAGTTTGTGCAATTTCCCAAAATCCTATGTCACCCGTCGGGGTGAGGGTGAGGGTATTGCTCCCAAAATCCTATGTCACCCGTCGGGGTGAGGGTGAGGGTGTTGGCATGAGTGTGGTGGGCTCGAGTTCATACTCGACCCACCAGCTTGTGTAGTTGGTTTTCCCATAGGGTTAGCATTGCGAACATGTAATGATTCCTCCAAATATCGTCGTATACCGGGGCCCCGATGTTGAAGCTGCCCTGACAGAGGACTCGCACTTGTAGGTACTCCCAATGCATTCGGCGGATGTATTGATCATGGGAGTGTACCTGGTGAGGCTACATGACGGAGGGCCACCAAACGATATTGCGAACGTGAATCGTTCTCCCCTTCGTCGGATCCATGTGGATGCTTCCTAGGTACGAGCCACCCTGGGTGGACCCCCATCTGTAGGTACCATCGACGCACTCGACAGTGTACTGACCGTGGCCGGTTCCACCAGGTTGAGGCTGCCCGGGAGAGTGCTACCGGATGATGAATCGTTCTCCCCTTCGTCGGATCCGTGTGGATGCTTCCTAGGTACGAGCCACCCTGGGTGGACCCCCACCTGTAGGTACCATCGACGCGCTCGACAGTGTACTGGCCGTGGCCGGCTCCAGGTAGAGGCTGCCCGGGTGAGCGCTACTGAAGCCTTGCCCCCATAGCTAACTCATGCCCGTGACGTCATCCCTGTCTCATAGCTGAGACATTTTGTCCACGATCCTGCTCACGTCATTCCGTTCGAGCCGCTCACCCTCGAGCTAGATTTGTCGTTCGTGGAGCAGTTGATCGAAACCACGGATGGATGTGAGAAGAGGTTCCGCACCAAGACCATTTTTTCGGTGAAAGTGCGTGGTAGCACCAGTTTGGTGCCCGGACCACTTGAGAGCCAGGGGACTCTATGAGTGACACTTCAAGGTTCGGTCTTCCCTTTGGGTTTCCTTAAATTTAGAGGACTAAATTCCTAAGGGGGGGAGAATGTTACACCTGTGTCATTTGGAGTCCTAATTTCAATCGGAGTTGCTACCTGCGAGGGTTTGAGGACTATGATTGAAAATATAACTGCATATTATGGGTCCTGGTACTGTTTAGTACTTACTGCCCATAAAATTTTCATTTAATTCTGATAATGTTTTTGTAATTGTGCAGTTTAGATTTGGTATTCGGATTTGATTTTGTTAAAATCCAAGATGAAGAGGTAAAAATCCGATATTGTCATGAGATGTTCAGTTTTTAGTTAGCTTCCATTCAAAAGTGGAATTAGATCGAATGGATTCGTGTATCAAAAGTTTAGGTATTTTTCCGATTATACCCCGAGGATGAGAAATCCTGGCAGCAGCACTGTAAGATGTTTAGCCTAGATTTCGGAATAGCTGTAGAGGTTATTTGATCTAGATATAAACATGAAAGTTGTAGATAATCTTCGTGGCTTTCCACTGGCATTGGAATCGGGCAATTCGGAGCTATATGGAGGAAGTTATAGCCGTTCTGTGAAAGTCTATCCAGGATTTCAGGGCAGGGATGATTTGGTCGTTTGACACCTCTTTTAGATATTTAAGAGCCCAAATGTCTCTCGTCGCTCTCACTCTCGACCCTCTCTCTCGACCAGCTCTTCTTGTGTGGAAATGAAGAGGAGAAAGTGGAGGTGGTGATGAAGTCTCCTCTTCCGAAGTTATTAAAGGTATGTTGTTTGTGGGGAGGTGCGGGGTGTCGGTGGTGGTAGCGGTGGAGCTACGGCGAGCGGGCATGCCAGAGCCGCGTATGGACCTCCCGCTCCACTTGGTTGGATTCAGCCATGTCTTTTGTGGCTGTTGGAAAGAGTGGAAGCTTCATTGTCTTGTGTTGTTGTTGTGTGTTCATGGAATTGAAGATGATGAGGGAGAGAAGCACATACTCATGTGTTATGTGTTGTGTATGTGTGCACACCACCTGTTTGTGAATATGTGTGAGTGAACCATATATGCCTGTTCTTCTCCTCTTGCCAATTGGTTTCCTCATGCATCACCTAAACTTGTGTTTGTGTACTAAAGGGGCGTAGGATTTACACATCGGTGCACTCGAGATCACATGTGAGGTTTGCGGGGCTGCAGGTGTGCGCTCGGTGTGCTCGCATGCGTGTAGAGTGCACGGGCAGCGTGCACGAGGTGCTCGAGGGCGTGCTTGGCCTTGCCCGATGCATGTGGAGTGCACGGGCAGCGTGCACAAGGTGCTTGAGGGCGTGCTTGGCCTTGCCCGATGCGTTCGGAGTGCGCAGACAGCATGCACGAGGTGCTCGAGGGTGTGCGTGGCCTTGCCCGATGCGTGCGGAGTGAGTGGGCAGCGTGCACGAGGTGCTCGAGGGCATGCTTGGCCTTGTCCAATGCGAGCGGAGTGCGTGGAAAGCTTGCACGGGGTGCTCGAGGGCATGCTTGCGGTGCTCAGACGCGTTCGGAGTGTGCTTCGGGGTGTCGAGCAACTTGTTATAGCAAAATGCACCATTGGTCGATTCTTGGTGGATTGGATTCAAGCCATCGCCCTCTTGTGTATCGCGAGCTATGCGCTCGTTAGGTGAGTGGTTTGAATCCAACCCTTCCGAGAGCGCTCGATGCACGCAATCATGCTTCGCGCTTCCATGGTGCTTTATTTGCACCCTAAATATGCTAGATATCATGCATGCTAGGTTGTATAGCTCATATATTGTGTAGAACCCCTATTCTACCTTATACTTGCCTATGTATTGTATAGAATATGGCATGACTTAGGTAGTTTTATTTGAAATACTATCCCTATTTATCAAGCATGTTTAAACTTGGGATAATAACAGGGTGTATGCGTAATATTCCTCTGATTTAGGACTTGAGGGTGTGGTATAGTTGTTGCACCCATCCGTTGGGGCCAAACTATGACCAGCTCGAGAGAGGACGAGGCATTCCCTCTCTCTCGCCCTCCCTCTTTTCGCGAGCTGAGTAAGTAGATGTAGTTCCTACTTGACTCAGGCTTGCTTGGAATTATTGGCATGCACTTGTTGTTGAGCAGATCGCGCTTAACCCTTCCCTTCTAGGTTGGTGTTATCCAACGTATGTAAGGTTGTAACCTGTGCGTTTGACTGGTTGATGCCATGTATGCATATTTAAGTAGGCCTTCCTTGGGTATTATTGCATATTATATATATGCCGATATGGCCATGATTCTTGCCTAATGTGTTAGATAAGTGTATGACCTCTTGTGGGGTCATACCATGGCTTTGACACTTGGAATAAAATGTCTTCCTCGCATCTGAGTTATGTGCCCTGGAGGGAATTCATGAGAATTCGTTGCGCTTATTGGTGTTTGATAACCGATGATGACAGATCCATAGGGATCGTATTCGCGTGTGTCGAGTGTTCTTCTCTTCGTCGCCTCCGAGTAGAGACTGCCCGGTGTAGTAAAGTCCGGCGAGGTGCTCCCAGATAGTACTCATGATGCGTGTCGATGTGCCCATACGACCGAGGTAGCGGTCATGGGAGGCTACCCGGTAGAGGCCAGAACCCTGTGTGGTGCTCATAGGGATTATCCACGACACTTGTTGGTGTGCCCATATAGCATAGATAGGGACCTGGGAGGCTACAATGTAGTAGAGGCCACACCAGGAGAGAAAACCGGATGACGAGCAGTGTTGAACAATCGACCTCTTCCCCAAGAGCCTATGTCACCCTGGGGAGGGGGTGAGGGTGAGGGTGTAGTGGGTCGGCGTTGATTCGATCTGCCAGTTTGTGCAATTTCCCAAAATCCTATGTCACCCATCGGGGTGAGGGTGAGGGTATTGCTCCCAAAATCCTATGTCACCCGTCGGGGTGAGGGTGGGGGTGTTGGTGTGAGTGTGATGGGCTCGAGTTGATACTCGACCCACCAGCTTGTGTAGTTGGTTTTCCCATGGGGTTTGCGTTGCGAACATGTAATGATTCCTCCAAATATCATCGTATATCGGGGCCCTGACGTTGAAACTTCCCTGACAGAGGACTCCCACTTGTAGGTACTCCCGATGCATTCGGCAGATGTATTGATCATGGGAGTGTACCAGGTGAGGCTACATGACGGAGGGCCACCAAACGATATTGTGAGCGTGAATCGTTCACCCCTTCGTCGGATCCGTGTGGATGCTTCCTAGGTACGAGCCACCCTGGGTGGACACCCACCTATAGGTACCATCGACGTGCTCGACAGTGTACTGACCATGGCCGACTCCTGGTAGAGGCCGCCCGGGAGAGTGCTACCGGATGACGAATCGTTCTCCCCTTCAACGGATCCGTGTGGATGCTTCCTAGGTACGAGCCACCCTGGGTGGACCCTCACCTGTAGGTACCATCGACGCGCTCCACAATGTACTGGCCATGGTCGGCTCCAGGCAGAGGCTGCCCAGGAGAGCGCTACCGGACGATGAACGGTGTAGAACAACAAGATTTGTCCTTCCAAGTCCCTAGACTCACCCCTGTGGGGCCTAGGGCGAGGGCGGGGTATAGTCGCACCATTCGAGCGACCTTGTAACCCATTGGGTTTCTACCCATGATTTTCCTTGAAAGGAAATTGCCTTGTATCGAATTGTTATGTTGGTGTTTAATTTTTGGCCACTCACTGATCTTGTAGCTCAGCCCTCGCGTACTGTTTCTTTTACAAGGGCATTGTTGGGCATGGAGCTGGAGCTTCCTTGTGGCATGGTCTTGCGTGCGTGGAAGCGTCCTGTCTGGCGGATTGGCGAGTGCGAGGCTGTTAGTAGTCGTAGAGTCTTGTGTATTTGTAAACAGACATTGTTCGTATTTTTATGCTTCCGCATTTCAGTTAATTTATCAGTTGTCATTGCTTCATTAGCGTTGTGTGTTATTCGTTGGAGTCCTTGTTGACCTCTTATATGATAACTGATACTTTATATTATTGTCATGTATCGGGGACGCCTGGGGTGTGACATATGTAATCCCTAATTGTGTGGGATTTATTTAACATTGCATGTTGTTTGTTTGAATATGGATGATGTGGCTGATCGAAAAGGAAAGAAAACAAAAGAGGAAGATAACTATGTAATCTCTTATTGCATGGGATTTGATTGAAAAGATGTGCATGTATGGGTTGAGATTAGATATTCACGGTTTTGGTGTGGTGATTAAAAAAAAGGAGAGGAATATTTGAAGATGGCATTGTGGATATTAGATAGCCATTTGAAATTGGCATGAATGGGTTTGAATTTTCTGAAAGTTCATATGCAAGGCATAAAGGCATGTGCATGGAGCGCGTGGGTGTTCCATTTTTGAGGTGGAGGTTTGATCAGATCTTTCGAAACGTGACGATTGATTCAAGGCATTGATTTGGTTCTGCGTCATATTTAATTCAGCAGTTGACCCATGGAAAGGCGGAGCAGGCTTATGGACTTGACATTTGCATTTGGCGGTGGTAGAGGTCCGGAGGAAGTAATTCCTGAAATCCCTGCAATTTGGAATTTGTGGAACGGGTCATTTGCCTATGAATACCCGTGTTGGTGAAGACCACTTGGTTTAAAGTGGAATTTGCATTTTGAATTTGCATTGCATTTGCATTTACATGGTATGCTTTTTGCATGATCTTGCTTCGAGGTGGGGATATCATGAAAAATCTAAAGGGTTTGAGGAATTCCGGATTCACCGGATGTAAGCCAAGGTGGAGATTGTTGGCAAATGTCTCAGATTTGGTGTACTAAAATTTTGGATGGTTAGGATTAAGTCATTTAAGGTGGGCACCTAATTGACTAAATCATTAATTTTTTAAAAAAAAGTCTATTTTGTGATGAAATTTATTGAGAGATTTTAGGGATTTATTTGTTATGATTTGTTTGTATAAAATCTCATGTAGAGAGACTTTGAAATTTGGCTTGATTTTGCACATTTGTATTTAGATGCCATAATGGAGGTTGAGTGGGAGAGTTAGGAAGAGACTCCAATGGAGGTTTGCATGAAACTCTTAATGTATCTGTAATTCTCAACTCTATTAGTGGATGCTCTATTATTTTGTAGCACCCTGGATATAGGCTTAGGTCGAACCACGTAAATCTATGTTCTTCTTATTATTTGTGTTTACTTCGATCTCGATATTTGTTATTTTCGCTTCCGCTATGCAAAATATGCTTCATCAAAACAGCTCATTGAGAGAGGTGATTAAAGGTCAATTCCCATAATTGAACTCCCATAGCAGCTAAATTCCAGCCCACAAGCACTTGAGACCTAGTCCTCCCTCTTCTTTCTGCAAGCAAATTTGGATCCCAGTTTATAGCATGTTGTTAATTTGTGTCTTCCTTCTTCACCTAACCAAAGGAATCTTCGGGCAATTTGTTCATTTGTTCAAGTGTTCTTATATATTTCTTTGGTAAACTAAAACCTTCTAAAGCAAGTGTTTCTATTGCATTGCATGTATAATTATGTGCAGAATGTATATATATTATTGCATGTTTGTTTGTCATCTTGTATATCTTTTCCCTTCTTAATAATTTATTATCTGCGTGGCCATGATATAATTATATTACTTTGAGTACAACTATATTAGCGGGATTATGAAATTAAGTCTACTCACTGAGCATGCTCTCACACACTCTTTTTCCCATTTTCAGACTAGAGGTTTGTATGGTGGCATGTGGATCTCTGGGTTGTGGTCAAGATCGTGGTTGGGTCATTGCCTTCATTAGTTAGAATATTTTCTTATGCTATGTCAATAAACAATCTTTCTTTTGGCACGTAGATTGGATTATTGTTTTTAATCTTAACTGAAAAATAGTAGAGGTAGAACTGATTTATAATGTGTATAATCATCCAACTTTAGATGTTTGTCATATATCATGATTATCTTTTAGTTACATTAATGTTTGTCATATATCATAATAAAATGTGTGACTGGACGTATGGTTATTACCTTAGATGCTCTCTGATTCAAGGAATAGTAAAGTAGTGCACTGGATCCCACACTAAATAAGGGTTGTGGATTTGAGGGTGTTTTTTTTTTTTTGAAAAAGGAAAAAGTAACTGCTCCAATTTTATTTCTTATTTTAAAGTATAATGTTGAAGGAGATGAGAAAATATAAAGAAAGAAAAGAAAAATCAAGAAAAGGAAGACCTTGCCATCCAAATCTCCTAGTTGGAAGAGATATTTAACCAGAGCATTGGACCACCAAAACCATCCCACTACTCCATGATTGTCATGCACCTATTCTAGAAGCTCACCTCCCTCTAGCTATGAAGTGCCCCGAATCTAAAACACAGCAGCAAAAGAGCTCATACATGTTCTCTCAGTATACCCGAGTACTATGAAACTTAAAAGAGCGGCATTCCCAATGGATTTGAGGGTGATACAAATATAGTTGCATGATTCTAGTTCTGGGAAATTCTAGGAGTGTTTCTAAATGTAAAATTCTGAATTTTCAAAAGAGAATTTATATTTTTAATTTAGTTGACAATATCTGGGACAAACTCGTGTAGGTCGATGTATGTAACTATGGGAGGTGAAAATGTCCTCCTCTTTGGATGGACCGGACTCGATGATGGTCCGGGCTTGGTTTGGGTAGATCCGCGAAGAGATGGCGACAGTGGAAGAGGCGACGGCGATGGACCGATTTGGTGGATGTTTGTATGGACTGAACCAGATATAAATCAGGCTGCCTACGTACCATTTTTGAGGGATCAAGCCACACGTAGTAACTTTTTAGCGAGAACCTCCGACGTTGAAGCCCCATCTCCATTAAAATGAGATTTCAAGATTTGGTCTTGGGTTCTCTTTATTTTTGGGAAGAAGGAGTCTCACTCTACCCCATTCCTCCCCCCCTTTTTGTGAAGGGGACACCCTTCTATTTATAGAGGGAGGGCGGGCTGTCTATTTTCATGGAGCTGTGAGCATATCATGGGATGGAATCTTTCACGTGGCTCTTGGATTGGTTGACACGTGGGATCTTGGGATCAGAGACTCGTTACAACTTTCAGACAGTTTATTACAGCCACTGTTGTCAGGAAATATTCTTTGGGATCTCTAATATCTTGCCTATGCGGACTCAGTGCATTTGATTCAAGTCGAACATAAGCTATGCCCCCATTCACCCAGATCTGGTCGAGCATCCGATCAGACTACTTATTGGCCCGACTTGAGGTGGTGGTGTGTTATGACGCAATGTGATGCGCCGGGACGGTATAGCCTTTTAAATGGATCATAAGGTGACAGATTTTGGCTCCAACAAATGCCCCCTCTTCTAGTCATTCAAGGACCGGGAGAGCAGAAGAATAGACTTAAGAGAAGTCCTCTTAATGATGGGACAAAATCTTCACACTCTTGGTCTCTTGCTGATCGGGAGAGCAAAAGATCAAATGTCAAGACCTTGCATGTTAAATCCTCATCTGACTTTTATCGAAATGACACTTTTCTATATCTTCATGACTTTAACCTGAAAAGGTTATCGACAGGGTAGACCTGAATGACAGGGAGACCTAAATGGTAGGGTAGACCTGTATGGCAGGGTAGACCTGAATGACAGGGTAGACCTGAATGGCAGAGTAGTCCTGAATGACATAGTTGACCTGTATGGCAGGTTAGACCTAAATGGCGGGTTACACCAGCATGACAGGGTAGATATGAGTGACAGGGTAAACCTGAATGGTAGGGTAGACCTGTATGGCAAGGTAGACCTGAATGGCAGGGTAGACCTGTATAGCAGGGTAGACCTGAATGACAGGGTAGACCTGTATAGCAGGGTAGATCTGAATGGAGGGTAGACCTGAATGGTAGGATAGACCTGAATGACAAGGTAAACCTGAATGGCAGGGTAGACCTGAATGACAGGGTAGATCTGAATGGTAGGGCAGACCTGACTGGTAGGGTAGACCTGAATGACAGGGTAGATCTGAATGGCAGGGTAGACCTTTATGGTAGGGTAGACCTAAATGACAAGGTAGACCTGAATTGCAGGGTAGACCTGTGTGGCAGGGTAGACCTGAATGACAGGGTAGACCTGAATGGCAGGGTAGACCTGTATGGCAGGGTAGACCTGTGTGGCAGGGTAGACCTGAATGACAGGGTAGACCTGAGTGGCAGGGTAGACCTGAATGGCACAACAACAACATAAACACACCTTTTCCACTCCTTTTTGATCTTCTTCTCCACCACCATCACCTCCTCCACCCAAAACACATACAAAAGGGGGGCTGGACCAGAAAAGAGAGGAGGAGAGACCCAAAGTCGTGCACATTTGGGGATTAAATAAGCAAAGGTCGAGTAAATGACCAAGTCATCCTCGGACTTAAAACCTCTGCGCAGCCTTCACTTAAACGGCCATAACTTCCTCAATACAGCTCAGAATTGCACGATTCTAGTGGCATTTGAAAGATAAGACGATTATCTACAACTTTCATGTTTACACCCAGATCAAATAACCTCTCCAGCTATTCCAAAATCTAGGCTAAACATCTTACAGGGCTGCTGCCTGGATTCCTCAACTTCGGGGTATACTCGGAAAAATACCCATAACTTTTAATATACGAATCCAGTTGATCCAATTCCACTTCTATATGGAAGCTATCACCAAACTTAACATCTCATAATAATATCGGATTTTTATCTCTTCGTCTTGGATTTTAACAAAATCAAATCCAAATATCAATCCGAAAGTGTATAATTCCAAAAACGTTATCGGAATTAAACGAAAATTTTATGGGCAGTATTAAACTGTACCAAGACCCATAATATGCAGTTATATCTTCAATTAGAGTCCTCCAGTCCCAGCAGGTAGCTAAAAACCAAAATTTTAGCGACTCTGATCGAAAATAGGACTCTAAATGACACGGGCCTAACATTCTCCCCCCCTTAGGAAATTTAGTCCTCGAAATTTAAGGAAACCCAAAGGGAAGACCGAACGTAGAAGTGTCACCCATAGAGTCCATTGGCTCCCAAGTGGTCCGCGCACCATACTGGTGCTACCACGCACTTTAGCCGAAGGAACGGTCTTGGTGCGGAGCCTCTTCTCGCATTGGTCCATGTTCTCGATCAACTGCTTCGCGAACGACAAATCCAGCGCGAGGATGAGCCGCTCGAACTGAAAGATGTGAGCAGGATCGTGGACTTAATGTCTCAGCTATGAGACAGGGATGACGTCACGGCATGAGCCCGCTGTGGGGGAAAGGCTACATGCAAGCCACCTCCCCAATCCACTCAAGGACGAGAACGGTCCGAATGGAGGCCGACTCACTAGCCTCGAACGTCGAAACAACGGATGCCCTTAAACCGGGACACCTTCAGAAAAACTTGATCGCCAACCCGAAGGTAAATTCCTGGCGATGATGACCTACGTAGCCTTTCCGACGGTTCTGGGTGGTGCAGAGGCACGCACGAACCATCTCGGCTACCGCAAGGTCAATAAAATAACTTGCGGCCACTCCAACTAGCGCTCTACAACCGTCCCAACACAAGGGAGGTATAAAACCGCGCCGGTAGAGTGCCTCTTCCATTTCATCTGGGTGCTCAAATGGCAGTCGTTACACAGGCAGACCCCTTCCTAGAGGGTGGTGCCTCTCTCAACTGCCCCAAGTCGAGCACGCAGGCAAATAGCATGTCCTCCAAGGCCTAAATCGTCCCTTGCCTGGCTGTCCATCAGCAATGAAACGCTATACTTAAATGAGGGAGGCTCGCGACAAAGCCTGCCAAAGGCTGCGCAGCACCTCGAAGTAACACACACGTCTCGATCCGAAATAGCGCCGACCGGAGTGCCATGAAGACGAACAATCGCGAAGGCTCAAACCCGCGTCGAAGCGTCCAGAGACTCAGTTAGTTGGATAGGGAGGAAAGTGCAGACCTAGTCAATCGGTCAATGATCACCCAGACGGCATCGTGACCCGAACGTGACTTTAGCGAGCCCACAACGAAATCCAAGACAACTCACTCCCACATCCACTGAGGATCTCGACGGACAAACGCATTCCAACGCGACGATCAACAACTTCGCCTGAGGGCATGCCAACCAACATCTCAACGAAGGCTACCACAGAACAGCCCACGGAGGCTCAATAACATATTGAGATCATTGTAGGCATCTGGCGTATTCGTCTACCCCGACGGCAGTACACAAAATTCGTAGTGCCCGAAACGGTCACGAAAGGCCAACTAAAGAATGCCCAACTCCCGGATCTCCAAATAGGGTACCTTGCGCGAAGATCGATCAACAGAAAGACACTAGCTCCCAAAGCTGGTCAAAACAGATCATCAATTCGCGGCAAGAGGTACTTGATCTTCAACCCCTATGGGGAGATCAAAATAATTCCTGGGACGATTAAGTCCAAATCTGCTCCTCGAGCAAGGCTGACGCTCATGATGACCCTTACACGCTGGGTAAGCCGCTCGACCGCACTTAATCCGCAAGACACGCAATAGGAGGTCGTCGATTCCCGACAACACCTAAGCGACGTCATCTACCTGATATGGCGGTTGAGCCCCATCACGAACGCTTAGCGTCACGTCTCCTCATTTACGACCCATGTGGGGGCAAACGCGACAGTACCTCAAACTGTGCTTCACATGCCGCCACCTACAGGTCGCCCAACTATAACCGTTGGAACTCCAGCATCATGCACTCAATGGGCAGATTCATCACGGGGAGTCCAAGCTCTCGACGTCATCCAGTAGCACTCTCCGGTGTGGCCCCTACCTGGTAGCCTCCCATGTCCACTATCTCTGCTATATGGGCACACCAACAAGCGTCGTGGATAGTCCCAGGGAGCACCTCACAGGACTCTTGCCTCTACCGGGTAGCTACTATGCACGATGATATATCGAAGCGACTCCAGATATGGCTATGGAACCCTAGTCCATAAGCGATCGCCCACCAAGCTGCAATAGGATGCACCCAATCCCGATCATATGCATCACCACCCGCTATCGCACCTCCCAAGTGAGGAAAAATCAAACATCAATTGATGCTTCAAAGGTATTCCTTGACTGGGAAAAGAACCTCGGGAGGGCCTCATGAGGTCCCGATATAGGATATCCCGACAACCAAACAAGGAACACGGAGTACCCTAGCCCGGGTCTCAACGCTGACCCTGCAAGGCCCCTTATCCTGAGTAGGAAGGCTAGAAGAAGACATCACCCCTTAATGAATACTACACCACATCCTCAACGCTTGAAACTGGTGCCGCACGCAACTCTATGGTATACCCCGATAAACAGAACGGAGGAGACTACGGTCTCCAACCGGTACATGGGGTATCCCTGGCACCACTAGTGGACCTACCGCTAAGGGTATCTACGGGATCGCCACGCGGGCCGCCCGCAGCTCCTGGATCTCTCGCGCCTGCTCAGCCAACGCTCCAGTCTATGCCTCCAGTGCTCTAGTCTGAGTGTCCAGAAGATCTTCCATCTCAGCGTTAGCTCGCGCCCACGCTGGAGGCATCCCGCGCAAGTCCTGGCCCAACAGCCGAGAACTCTCAAGTAGACTCCTCGCCTCCGGTAGGTTCGAAAACCTCCGAAGCCCAAGGGTGACCACGTCCACGCGCCCGTCTCCGAGGAGGCATATCAGCAACTAAGGAACCAGCACTAGGATCAGAATACTCGTCTCGAAATCCTAGGACTCATCTCAAAGAAAACAATTGGCTCTGACAGGACATGGCTCTGATACCAACTTTTGTCACGCCCCAGGGCGGCCGTCCCCGAGACGTGGCAAATATATAAATGATATCAGTAATCCATACACGAGGTCAAATAAATACTCCACAATAGAAAAGGCAATACACAAGTAACTGACATCAAATATATACAAAAAGCGGAAGCTCAAATGACTAAGTCTGTAATTCAAAGACATATTACAGACTAGAGTACACAATCAACTGTCCTGTGAGAGCCAATATATACAATAACTGACATCAACAGTCTACATACCGTGCACAAGCACAAGTATAATACATACAATGAAAAGGGAATGCTGATAGCCTCCGACTCGCAAGACATCCAACGCGAACGCAGGTCTCCTACTCGGATGGCGCCAGGGGAGCTCTTCTCTTGGATCCGACTCAGCGTCAACTGGGGAAAAACATAAGCGAGGGGTGAGCTACAAGCTCAGTGAGTGGTCAGAAACCAAACACCAACACCAACATTCGATCCTAAGGCAATCACCTATCAAGGAAACCATGGGTAGAAACCCAACGGTTAACAAGGTCACACGGCGGTGCAACCATACCCTGCCCTGCCCTAGCCCCCACAGGGGTGAGTCTAGGGACTCGAAGGACAACTTGCTATTCTACACTGTTCGTCATCCGGTAGCGCTCTCCCAGGCAGCCTCTACCTGGAGCCGGCCACGGTCAGTACACTGTCGAGCGCATCGATGGTACTACAGGTGGGGGTCCACCCAGGGCGGCTCGTACCTAGGAAGCATCCACACGGATCCGGCGAAGAGGAGAACGATAATTCAGGCTTGCAACATCGTCCGGTGGTCCACCCTCGTGTAGCCTCACCTGGTACACTCCCCTGATCAGTACATCTGCCGAATGCATCGGGAGTACCTACAAGTGGGAGTCCTCTGTCAGGGCAGCTTCTACGTCGGGACCCCGGTATACGACGATATTGGGAGGAAACACTACTTGTTCGCAGCGCGAACCCTATGGAAAGCCAATCACTCAAGCTGGTGGGTCAAGTATCAACTCGAGCCCACAACACTCACACCAACACCCTCACCTCCGAAGGGTGACCTAGGTTGTCGGAAGTAACTGTACCAATCCCTCACCTTCACCCCAAAAGGGGTGACCCAGTCTCTTGGGAAGAGACTAGATCGTTTCTAAGCCCTTGGTCCACCGGTAGCCCTTTCCCCGGGTAGCCTCTGCCTGACATACTCCCACGATCAGTACACTGTCGACCACAGCGATGGTACCTACAGATGGGAGCCCGGTGCCAAGACAGCAATGGTACGCCGAGAAGTTCCTACACGGATCCAACGAAGGGGAAAAACGATAACTCATGCTCGCAGCGCAAACCCCACGGGAAAACCATCTATACAAACTGACGGGTCGAGTATCAACGCGACCCCACCCACTCACGCCAACACCCTCACCCTCACCCCGACGGGTGACATAGGATCTTGGGGAAGAGGTCGATTGTTCTAAGCCCTTGGTCCACCGGTAGCCCTTTCCCCGGGTAGCCTCTACCTGACATACTCCCACGATCAGTACACTCTCGACCGAAGCGATGGTACCTACAAATGGGAGCCCGGTGCCAGGACAGCGTTTCCAACGCCGGGAAGTTCCTACACGGATCCAACGAAGGGGAAAAACAATCTACGCTCGCGAATACGATCCTCTTGGATCCGTCGTCATCGGTCATCAAACACCGATAAGCGCAACGAATTCTCATGAATTCCCTCCAGGGCGCATAACTCAGATGCGGGGAAGACATTTAATTATAAGTGTCAAAACCATGGTATGACCCCACAAGAGGTCATACACTTGTCTAACACATTAGACAAGAATCATGGCCATATCGGCATATATATATATATATGCAATTAACTACCCAACGATGACCTACTTAAACATGCATACATGGCATCAAACAGATAAACACACACAAATTACAACCTATATACGTTGGATAAAACCAACCTAGAAGGGAAGGGTTAAGCGCGATCTGCGCAACAACAGGTGCATGCCAATAATTCCAAGCAAACCCGAGTCAAGTAGGAACTACATCTACTCACTCGGTTCGCGAAGAGAAGGAGGGCGAGGGAGAGGGAATGCCTCATCCTCTCTCGAGCTGGTCATAGTTTTGCCCCAACAGATGGGTGCAACAACTATACCACACCCTCGAGTCCTAAATCGGAGGAATATTACGCATACACCCGTTATTAACCCAAGTTAAACATGCTTGATAAATAGGGGTAGTCATTCAATCAAAATTACCTAAGTCATGCCATATTCTATACAATACATAGGCAAGTATAAGGTAGAATAGGGGTTCTACACAATATACGAGCTATACAACCTAGCATGCATAATATCTAGCATATTTAGGGTGCAATAAAGCCCCATGGAAGCGCGAAGCACGTCTACGTGCTCGAGCGCTCCCGGAAGGGTTGGAATCAAACCACTCACCTAACGAGCGCACGGCTCGCGAAACGCAAGAGAGCGACGAATCGAATCCGAAGCCTGATACCAATCCGCCAAGAATCATCCAATGGTTGCATTTGGCTATAACAAGCTGCTCAACACCACGAAGCACTCCGAAAGCGTCTGAGCACCGCAAGCACGCCCTCGAGTACCCCGTGCACGCTGCCCATGCACCCTGCACGCATCAAACAACGTCAAGCACGTCCTCGAGCACCTCGTGCATGCTTCCCACGCACTCCGCACGCATCGGGCAAGGCCAAGCACGCCCTTGAGCACCTCGTGCACGCTGCCCGCACACTCCGCACGCATCGAACAACGTCAAGCACACCCTCGAGCACCTCATGCACGCTTCCCGCGCACTCCGCACGCATGCGAGCACCTCATGCACGCTTCCCGCGCACTCCGCACGCATGCGAGCACCTTATGCACGCTTCCCGCGCACTCCGCACGCATGCGAGCACCTTATGCATGCTTCCCGCGCACTCCGCACGCATGCGAGCACCCCCACAAACATGTGGCATGCACACCAGCTACAAAAGAGATGGCTGAACCCAACCGAGGAGAGCGGGAGGTCCATACGCGGCTCCGGCATGCCCGCACACCGCTGCTCCACCGCCAACACCCCCGACGCCCCGCACCTCCTTACAAACAACACACCTTCAAATACATTGGAAGAGGAGACTTCATCACCACCTCCACCAACAACCAAGCACTCCTTATATGCATAAGAACCACAAAAAGAAGAGGGAAAACTCACCAAAGGAGAGGGGGGAAAAGGAAAGGAAAGGGGGGCGTAGGGGCTCGCAAGCGCACCCTCGGCCACCCCAACCGCAACCACCGCAACCACCACCTCTTTCTTGCTCTTCTTCTTCAATGTGGCATTACAACAAACACATGGGGGGCTGCTGTCCAAAGGGGAGGGGAAAACAATGAGGGGGAGCTTGAGGAAGATGGATTAAGAAGGGAGGATAACAAAGCACAACAACAACATAAACACACCTTTTCCACTCCTTTTTGATCTTCTTCTCCACCACCATCACCTCCTCCACCCAAAACACATACAAAAGGGGGGCTGGACCAGAAAAGAGAGGAGGAGAGACCCAAAGTCGTGCACATTTGGGGATTAAATAAGCAAAGGTCGAGTAAATGACCAAGTCATCCTCGGACTTAAAACCTCTGCGCAGCCTTCACTTAAACGGCCATAACTTCCTCAATACAGCTCAGAATTGCACGATTCCAGTGGCATTTGAAAGATAAGACGATTATCTACAACTTTCATGTTTACACCCAGATCAAATAACCTCTCCAGCTATTCCAAAATCTAGGCTAAACATCTTACAGGGCTGCTGCCTGGATTCCTCAACTTCGGGGTATACTCGGAAAAATACCCATAACTTTTAATATACGAATCCAGTTGATCCAATTCCACTTCTATATGGAAGCTATCACCAAACTTAACATCTCATAATAATATCGGATTTTTATCTCTTCGTCTTGGATTTTAACAAAATCAAATCCAAATATCAATCTGAAAGTGTATAATTCCAAAAACGTTATCGGAATTAAACGAAAATTTTATGGGCAGTATTAAACTGTACCAAGACCCATAATATGCAGTTATATATTCAATTAGAGTCCTCCAGTCCCAGCAGGTAGCTAAAAACCAAAATTTTAGCGACTCCGATCGAAAATAGGACTCTAAATGACACGGGCCTAACAAAGCATATATGGTTCACTCACACATATGCACAAACAGGTGGTTTGCACACATATACAATACATAACACATGAGTATGTGCTTCTCTCCCTCATCATCTTCAATTCCATGCACACACAACAACAACACAAGACAATGAAGCTTCCACTCTTATCCATACACAATAATATGTAAAAATAAAATTGAAACTCATATTTGAATCTCAAGAACTGAATCGTAAATATTAAAAAAAAATTCAGATTGTAATACAAGTTAGATAAAAAAGAAACCCTAGATTTACAAACAAATAAGAAAAGAAGGCTAGATTTGACGATAAATCCATAAAACATGCCCTACATCTGAAGAAACAATGTATTTTCAATCATTTTAGGTTAGGAAATACCAGATTTGGGGAGGTGGGGTTGACCATCACAGGAGATGTGGGAGGGGGTGGCTGACCGGCGGGGCCACAGGGTCTGACCGGCACGGTGACCTTCACCATCTTCAAGTTCTTCACTTCTATTTTTCGTCTACCTTGCTTTTGGGGGTGAAAAAATGAGGAGAGAGAAGTTGATGGGGGTGAAAAAGGGGGTTTATATGTGTGACTGGTTAACCTGCTAACTAGGTTACATGATATTTTAAAAAAACAATACACACTGTGAGATCTGGAAACACAAATTTGATTGTCCAGATGGACTACTGCATGATGGGGTGTACGGTGTGACAGTTGCACCCTATCTGCCCTTTATATATATAGGTTGTGGTCAGCATATCAACCCTTATCACGCGGAAAACACTTTTTTATGAACAGGTTGTTAGATAATTTTTTTATCAGAAAAATAAACACAAAAACCTTTCATCAACCATTATGATTAGTGTTTTTTTATGGATTTGTATTTTTAAGTCCCTATAAACTATAATATTTAGTGATTGATCTCTCCCTTCTTCATATTTTTTTAAGTCCCCAACTTCTAACACCTATTTGGTTATAAGTCCCTCCGTCAAACCGCCGTCTGAACACCGTTAGTTGGTAAAAAAAAGAAAAAAGTTTATGTAAACTATGTTATTTCATAATTAGTCCATCCATTTTTCATATTTCATTTTAAGACCCTATTCCCTAATTTCAAATGTGTTTTTCATTATTAATCAATGGAGAAAATATCTATGTGATATTAATTATAGGAATATAACATATGAATATTTATTTATTAGTGGCATCTAAATTTTTAAATTTAAACTTCTAAACACATTACAAAAATTTAATTTGATATTTCTGAAATTTCAACTAAGAAAAATGTTATGTTTGTGTCATTCAATGTCGTATTTTCGGCTATCGGATTCGCTAAAATTTTAAATTATCTATGGGAGTTTGAGCTATCTGATTAAAAATCTAACTACATATTATGGGTCCTGGTACTGGTATTGTCTTACCTGTAAATTTTCATCTAATTCTGGTAATGTTTTAGAAATTATATAGTTCCAGAACATGTTCAGGTTTGGCCGTTACTGGGTTTTGGTAGTTGAGATATTTCAATAATGTGGTACTTCTCCGCACACACCCTTAGGCGGTTGGTAGGGGTGGTTGAGTGTGGTGAGTTTAGGCCCTAATCTCACCCCCACCCTTGATCTCACCTCCCCCCCCCCCAAGTGAAAATCACTTCTCTCACCCAATCTCTCTCACTCTCGACTCTCTTTTTCCCTCTCCTTCTCTCTGGTCCAGCCCTTTTTGAGTGTGTTTGGTAGAGTATTTGAAAGAGAAGAAGTGGAGGGAAGGCTTGGGGAATGCAAATGAAAGGTGAATTGGGTGTGTGTGTGTGTGTGTGCATGTGTTGCTATTCTCCTCTCTTTCTCCTCCTCTAGCTCTCATGCCCTTTCTCTTGCACCCCCCTCTCTTGGTGTATTCAACCAAGAAGAAGATGAGCAGTGAAGAAGTGAAGGAGATGGTGGTGAGTGGGTGAGTTGTGTGTTTGGTGTCCTTGTGAGCCCCCACACCTCCCCTTTTCATCTCCCCTCTCTTGGTATGCTTCATTCCCTTCTTGTTATTCATTTATTCCTGTTTGGATGTTTGGAAGGGCATGCATGTGGGGTGTTTCGGTTTGGGTTTGTGTGAGGGGCCAAGGAGGGGAGTCAAGTGAACAGGCGAGCGGGCCTGCACAAGTGAGTGCGCGCGCGAGCGTGTGCGCGTGTCTACCACGCTGGCGAGCTTGCATAAGAGTGCACGTGGGTGTCGGCGAGTGAGGCAGACGGTGCGCGCGGGTGTGTGCGTGCGCGGTAGCGCCCTTATGGGTACGTGAGGAGGGGGTTGTGGGCACAGGGCCAATGCTCATGCGTGCGCGCGCACAGGGCTGCTTGTTGGCCGGGGAGTGTTGGGGAGGGGCGCGGAGCTGCTCGAGGAGGCTCCTTGCATGTGTTCTTGCGTGCGGGCCTGTGTGCATGGGTGCATGCATGCTCGATTGTTGTGTTAGGCAATTTTTGAAGTTGTTTATGTACCTATGCTTACCCATCTTATTGTCTTTGTCATGCAGATTTTGTCGATTGGACGCTCAACGACCTAGGCTGTGGTGAGTGGTTCGATCCAACCCCTCGGGAAGCTCTCGATGCACGTAGTCGTGCGTCTTGCATCCATGGGGCACCCTAGCTATACTACTTGTGCAGATAAGTAGTATGACCATACCTAACCCATAATATACTAGATATCTTGCATGCTACGCTTATATAGCATGCACTTGCTTATGTATTGTGTCCATGTATGCTATGTGTGTGTATATGGGTATATAATATATGGCATGCCTTAGGTAGTCCTTGTTTGTAATACTACCCCTATATCTGTAAATATCTAGCAAGATTAAGCGTGGGTTAATAGTCGGGTACATGCCTACCTTTTTCCATGTCATAGATCGAGAGTGTGGTGTAGCGGTTGCGCCCACATCCATAGGGGCTAAGCTATGATCAATTTTATGAGATGATTGGGCTTTCTCTTTCTCCCTCTCTCTTTACACGAACTGAGTAAGTAGATGTGGTTCCTACTTGACTTAGGTTTGCTTGAGATTATTGGCATGCACCTGCTACTGCGCGAGATCGTGCTTAACCCTCTCCTTTTAAGTTGGTGATATGCAAGGCATGTTAGCTCATAACTTAGGTTATACCTTGCATGCTTGTATGATTAATGGCCCTCGTATGCATGTGTAATTAGGCAATACTTTGTATGTTTATTTATGTTGCGTGATATGTTGTTTATGCCGTATATTCATGTTAGGGAGAACCCCTATACTCTATCACCAAGTTATCGTGCATGTGGTTCATGTACCTAACTGTGATGAAATTCTCTAGTTGTAATTGTGCGCATGTTAGACTAATTGGGCCTATCCGTAATAGGCATGGATATGACCCGCTATTAGGTTGTACCTTATAACATAGAGCGCAAGCGATGTGGTCACTGCCTTGCATCCATATGATGTGCTCGTATGGCATTCAAGAGAATTCATTACTGCATCAGTATTTGCTAAAGCGATGGTTATGGTAATAAGCTAGGCCTACATGTGCTATGCACGTGTATGAGCTGCCTGTGGGGTCATGCCTTGGCATATTTCTATGTGAGAACAGAGATAACTACCTGCGTCCGAGCGACGCATCTCTGTGGGAGTTCAAGTGTATTCGATAGCATTGGTATGTGATTATCGAGAGTAGTTGATCCATAGGGTTCGCATTGCGAGCGTAGAGTGCTTCCTCCACATATCATCGTGCGTTGAAGATGTCTAGCGTTGAAGCTGTCCTGCGTGGTGCCACCACTTGTAGGTGCTACCGATGCGTATTGCGATACCCATATGGCAGATGTACCTACCATGGAAGGCCGCCAGGCAGAGGCTACTCAAGAGAGGGCTACCAGATGATATTGCGAGCGTTGAATTGTTCTCCCTTTCATTGGCTCCAAGTTGAAGCTATCTGGCATTGAAGTTGTCCTGTGTGGTGCCGCCACTTGTAGGTGCTACTGATGAGTATTGCGATACCCATATGGCAGATGCATCAATCATGGAAGGCCGCCAGGTAGAGGCTACCTGGAGGTGGACTACTGAAAGATGAAGGGTGTAGACGAGAAAGATTTCTCCCAATAGTCCCTAGGGTGAGGGTGAGTTGGAAATCACGTAGTCACGTGACCCTTATACCCGTTGAGTATACTCCAGGTATGCTAGGCCTAACACCTTGAGGTATTGTAGTGTATCTCTATCTCGATGCGGATGGACTTGTACTGTGTTATCCAGTAATGCCATGCGTTATGGTTAACCATTTGCTCTCCTCTAGAGTCCCAACGGTTTCCCTCCAGGGGCGAGGGTGAGGGTGAGGGTGGTGCCGCGTGACCTTGTTATCAATTGGATTTTCATCCATGTTTTCTGTGGAAGGAAATTGCACTGTATTGAACTAATAATGTGGTGCTTAGTTTCTTACCACTCAGTGAGTTGGTAGCTCACACCTCGCGTATTGTTTCTTCGACAAGGACAGTGTTGTGCATGGAGCTGGAACTTCCCTTTGGCGTGGTCCTGCGTGCCTGGAGCATCTCGTCTAGCGGTTGGCGAGTGCAAGGCTATCTGCGGTCCTCGTGTCATTTATGTATTGGTAATCGTGCATGTTGCAGTAGTTGTATATATTTGGATTGGATTTGGCTCTCATAGGATAATGCTTATATATTCAAGTCTGTAATAATGATTGGATTTATAGATTTACTGATATTTTATGTTTCCTCATTTCAGTTAAGCTATCAGTTATCATTGCTTTGCCACTCTTGTATGTTATGCGTTGGAGTCATTGTTGACCTCTTATATTGATCATTGATATTATATATATTACCACGTCTTGAGGATGGCCGCCCTAGGGCATGACAGAAAATCATTTAAATCAAAAATCAAAAAAATATCTTAAAATTTTTCTTAGATAATTTTTTTTCTTCTTCTTCTTCTTATGTATTCAATCATAATTTGACATAAAATGTTACATGGTGGGTATATATATGAATTATTGAGTAACAATGAAATTGTCATTAAATACCTGTTAGGCCTGTGTCATTTGGAGCTTCATTTTCTATCAGAGTCGCCAAAAATTTTGACTTTTAGCTACCTACGGGAGTTGGAGTGCTCTGATTGAAAATTTGACTGCATAATTTCTCCTAGAA